>VMDR010035473.1:0-10758 GCA_007922815.1 Macrotus californicus | reverse complement strand
TTATTTTAAAGGTTATGTTTCTGTATTTGTCCTTTGAAGGTTATTTTAAGAAGTCAGTCAGCGTAAATAGCCTATGTATGTAACCTCTAAATGTTGGCTTATTTTCTTTATATAAAACTTATGTTCACCTGATTTTCTAGAATAATGAGGTACTTATTTTCCTTCTTTATTTTGGCCAAATTTTCTTCTACATTCCAGGAATATAGAGAAGCTCCCGCTCAAAAAATCTCTCTCTACAGAGAAATATTTGAGCCTTCTGTTTTCAAAAAGAAGAAAAAACTGTATGTAAAAATAAATGCATTCTGCTCTCTGCTTTCTAACTGGCTTTTTATTAATTTATTTTTTCTTCAGATTTCTTGTCTTACACAAAAATTTTAAACTGAAAAATATCTTAAATTATCTAGGAAGTAGAAAGGAACAAATTAAAACTACTATTCTGAATTAACATGCCCACCGGAACTGGTGAATTGGGATTCAGGTGTCCTTGCAACTGACCCTCTACAGCCTCTTTGCTATATGATTCTTTAAAAAAAGAAAACCCAAATCATACAAGTAACACTGGAATATTAAATATGAGGAGCCCCTGGAAATAAGAAAGGAAAATAAGAATCTCATTATGCTGGAAAAGTAGCAAAGGTCATACGACTTTCCCATTCTGTCCAGTCCATTCATTTCCCAAACTTCACCTTTTCACAGAAAAGTAACTGATTCAAGTAGTCAGGTTGGGAAGATCTTCTCAGAAAACAAAGTGCTCATCCGTATGAGAGAAATTTCATCTTTCTGGATATAATTTAGAGCCACGGACAGGGAAATTTACCAAATGGTGTCTGCTTCCCTAAAGGAGTTAATCTCTCTCTCCTTGGTAAATCCATTTCTTCCTGGGAACATGTTTGTCATCTTGGATCACCATTGAGAGAGAGACAGGGAGAGGGAGGGAGAGAGGGGAGAGGGAGAGAAGGGGGAGAAGGAACGGGACATGAAGAAAAGGAAGGGGGAGAGAGAGAGAGAGAGAGAGAGAGAGAGAGAGAGATAGAGAGAGAGAGAGAGAGAATGAATTATTTAAAGTTGTGCATTTGCCTGATCAAAAGACTAGGAAGGCAAGTGGACAGAAATCAATGTAGTCATCTTACATGACTGCTGCCCCCACATTTAAATAATCACCAATAATGCAGAATTGTAATTAGCCCTTCCTCCAGAAAAGGCTGAAAGTAAGAAAAAGTTTGAAAAGTGCATTTTATTACATGAATGCCCTAAAAAATACACAGCCTCTAAGAAAAAAAATTAAAAATGAAAGGAATACTGAACCCAGCAATAAGTACTCCCAATATCACATTGCAATAATACATTTTGGCTACGAAAAGAAGCTAAAAAAATCTTATAAACCTTTGGTTCAACCACCAAATGTTCACTGAGCACTTGTTACATAGCAGGAATTCTGCTATTCATTAGAAATCCTAATATGTTACTATAGAATAATTATTAAAAGCACAGACTCTGGAATAAGACTGCCTGGGTTCACATCACAGCCCTAACTCCATACTGGCTGTATGGCCTTGGGCTAGATATTGTGGCTCAAGTGTTCCGATTGTAAACTCATAAAGTTGTTTTAAGGATTAAATGAGATGATGCATGCAGAGGGGTGAGAATAATCCTTGGTGCATAGAAGTACTGAATAGGGATAAAAGAGGCTATCAATCAATAGAGGGACATTAAAGAGTAAGTAGTTATGATAAGGCGGTAAAAATAATAGTCAAGATATGCAAAAAGTGCTATAGGGATATAGAAGTGAAAAGCCTAGCCCTACTTGGGGTTGTAAGGCTGGCAAAGAGTCAACAGAAGTGAGAGAAGTTATACTTGAAGGATGAGTAGGAGACCTCCAAATATCAAATGTGAGAAGACAGAAGGAGCATTAGGTGAAAGAGCACAGAGCAATGAGGCAGGAAGGTTAGGCCAGGAAATTGCCAGTATGGTAAGGGTCCACTAATGACACAAGGAGTGTCCAGACATGAGGCTAAAGAGAAAGATTAGAGTAAGGAAATGGGGAGACATTGGAAGATTTTAAGGAAACGAATAGCACATTAAATTTCATGTTAAAAAGATTTATGTAGGAGTAGTATAAAGAAATATGAACCACTTATATAAAGATTGAGGCAGAAGCAGGAATAATACAAAGAAATATATTGCAATGGGTCAAGCAAGAATTGATTAAGAAGCACGTGAAGCAGTGAGAGGAAGGAGTCCATGGGTCTCTGTTAAGGAATAAACTCTTCTCTCCCACTTGATAATTTTATGTTAAGCATTTGATTAACTTCCATGGGGAAGAAGGGGCAAAACAGTCACATTTATGAAAAATAGTAATACTGAAATTTCCTTTCAGCAAAAACAAAAAAACAGTGAGTCCATCTTAGATGTGAGTTTACCATCAACACAGAACTTGAAGAAAGGGTTGCACAATGGTTTAGCATCCAAAGGGTTGAAAAGTTTGGACTAGAGAACCAAAGGTTCCTTCCAAACAGAGGTGGATTTACTGTGAAGCAAATAAAGCTTAAGCTTGAAGTTTCCTCATGTACAATCCCTTATGAAGGCTGGGCATTGCAGAGAGTACAGTATAAAGGAAAAGCAAGGCTACCCTTCTTTGAAACATTTCTGGTAAACAGTCAAAAAGACTTCAGTGGAAAGGGACCTGAATCCCCAAAGTGCCAGTAATTTATTGTGATATCCTTTCTTATTCTGAAGATAAAACTTTATATTCATAATTTTGTACAATTTTTCTTAAAGAAGATCCTCTGAAATTATATAAGCTTCAGGCCACACCAAACTTAACAGTCCTTTCTTCCAGCCCTGGGTTTCTGTGGCATTAGGAAATAAAGTTGTAGTATTACTCATAAAGTTGAGAGCATATTTTTCATTTTCTTCTACAAAAATTGATTTTCTAAGTAAACAAACAAGATGATTTCCTTGAAATATATTAGGAGCTATTAACCAGCAATTAAACATTGAACACATGATGAATAATTAATGCTTTATATCTCACCGTTCAATGATGAATAAAAATAGAGATTTGAAGGTTGGGTGACATTTTTAAAGTCATTCTTCAAAAATTAAAAATGCTTTCTGGCCCATATTTTTAAGTGGATTGATTAGAATGGCAGTCAGAAGACCTGGTTATAGCTCTGGATCTATCATTGATTATGTTTGTGACCTTGGGCTCATGACAGGATTACTGTCTCCTGTAACTCTGAAGGATTCTCACATCACATTCTCTTGCTTCTCAATTAATCTCTTAGTCTGTAGCAGCAAACTCCTAAGTGATCTTCATCAAGACCCCACTTTCATGTGGTCTAATTTCCACAGAGCTGCCTTTGATGGCTTTTCTACCACCTGAAGAATGAAATGCAAAATCAGCCTGCCACAAAAAAAAGCCTCTATAATTTGGTCCTTTATTACCTGTGCAACTTCATCTGTCATTGGAGTTTCTGTTTTTTAATATGCAGATGTATTCATTGTTCCACAACCACACTGTCTTGGCGCACTTACTTAAGCTAGTCCCATAGTCTGGAGCCCTCTCATCATCTATGAGTTTTCACTGAAGCCTCAAGGCCTTGCTCAACCACAACCTCTCCCAAGATGATTTTTAAAAATTAATCTTCCCCATCATCTTCTCATATCACTTTCTTTATTCCTCATTTAAAATGGCCATCATATGATAAAGTGGTTGAGGACTCTAGCAGTGAATCAGACAGGTACGGTTTCAAGTCCTTGCTCTACCCCTCTCTAAGCTGTGTAACTTTGGGAAAGTAATTTTTTTAAGATTTTATTTATTGATGTGTAGAGAAAGGGGAAGGGAGGGAGAAAGAGAGGGAGAGAAACATCAATGTGTGGTTGCCTCTCATGCACCCTCCAACCGGGATCTGGTCCACAAGCCAGGCATAAGCCGTTGGCTGAGAATTGAACCGGCGACACTTTGGTTCGCAGGACAATGCTCAATCCACTGAGCCACACCAGCCAGGGCTGGGAAAGCAATTTAACCTCCTTGAAATTCAACTTGCATTTACTAAGTGAACCGTATGTATATGGTGTCGTCTACATGCATGGAAACCAGCAGAAATTCAGTGAAGAGGAAGCAGTATAACTCATCAGGCTGCCATATCTAAGCCTCAGAGTCAACTGTGCTTGCCAGAGAAGTTCAGTTATTGTCAGTCAGTGGAGTGAGGGTACAGGAAAAATGGGGAGTAAGAGATTTCTTATTGGTTTTCCCAACTAGTACAACATTTAGCTTCCCATTTGATTTTTTTCTTTGGAACTTTGGTATTCTCAGCAAGTAGCCTAAAAAAGGTGGAGGAATGAATGGTGTGATTCATGAAAGAAATTCCGCTCCAGACCCAAAACACTGCGAGTTACTCCTTTTGTTCTTACTTTGCATGTAAATGTTCAAGAAGTACTTCCTAAAGTGGGTAAAGGTTATATATGAAATGTCTTAATTCTCTTGTTTGGAAAGTTAACTAACCAACTTCTATCTTCAATGAAATATTTACTTAGATATTTATTGACTTAGAATAAGTTACAGATCAACATAAAATTATTGTTATGGTTATGACAGTGAGCAATACAAAGTCCCTACCCTAGAGTTCTTAAGCTCTCATAGAGAATCTAGACATTAATTGAATCACTTCAGGTACCGTAAGTGTTAGGAAGAACAGCTATATCCCTAGTATCACAGAAGCATACAATTGGAGAACCTAATCTAGTTTATGGAATGAAAGTGGGAAATTTTTGTACTTAGGGTTATGTATTGAATGTTTGTGCTCCCACTCTGCCAAATGCATATGTTGAAAACCAATCCCCCAAAGTGTCTGTACTTGGAGACAGCTCCTCTAAGAAGGTAACTGAGGTTAAACGAGGTATAAGAGTGGGATTATGATATGATATGATATGATATGATATGATATGATATGATATGATATGATATGATATGATATGATTAGTAGCCTTATAAGAAGAGATAGCACAGAGCTAGAGCATTCCCTGTCCCTCCACCCCCTTCCTCTCTCTCTTTCTCTGTGCACAGGGACCAAGGAAAGACAATGTGAGGACACAGTGAGAAGGGAACATCTGCAAGCCAGGAAGAAGCCTTTCACCAGAGACTGAACACGGCTGGAACTTTGGAACTCTGATCTGGCTTTACAGCCTCCAAAACTGTGAAAAAATAAATTTCTGTTGTTTAAGCCATGCAGTCTATGAGCATTTGGTTATGGTAGCCTCAGTAGACTAAGACACTTAAAATTTTAAAAAGGGGGGGAGGAAGCACTCAGTTTTATTATTTTCCTAGCAAAGTAACATTTTCTCCTCCTTCTAAATATAATGGACTTCATCATGTGAAGCTCCTGTATATATGAGGCTCTAGTCTAATGCTTAGTCTACCCTACAAGAAAGATGTATCTTTGTTAATATATGTATTTCTCTGAATTAATCTTTGCCACTCCCACAACATTTAGTAGAGCACTTTAAGCTTAGCAAATGTTAATAAATGCTTGCTGAGTTCATGTCACAACTTTCTGGCTACAGGTCTTTTCAAATCTATAATATGAAGAAAAACAGTATCATTAAGGTAATAGCAAAATAAATTACCCCAAATCTTTATTGGGTTATAACAATTAACATTTATTTTTAAGTTCATAGGTTTGCAGGTTGAGTTTAGGTCGATCTACACTGAGCTGGGCAGCTCTGCTTTAGGGTGCAGGCAGGCTGGGCTTGGCTTTAGCCTGAGGTTACATCAAGATATGTTCACATATCTCTTATCTACCCGTTCTCATGGCAAATCACCAGCATGTTAAAGCCAAGCAAACTAGACAAAGTACATTTAAAGCCTCTGTTGAAGTCATATCCATTAACATTCCATTGACCAAAGAAAATCAAGTTACAGGCCAGAAATCAAAAAGCAGGAAAATATACCCCACCTATAGTCAGTAAGTGAAAGAAATAAATATTTGCTGAACAATAATCTAGGTAAGTCATCTCTAAGTGAGGAAGGAAACTAAGTATCCTACTGGGTGCTTGGAACATAATGATGACTAAGACAGTTTCATTGTCATAGCTCATAATGTGGAAGCTGATAGAGATTGACAGACACATAAGGAAATAAATATAAATAAAATGAAGTATAACACCAGTGAGAAAATTATTAATTCTATGTAAGCACACTTGAGCTCTAAAGGGTAGTAGAAGGTTACCAGATGGATAACAGTTGTGAGTCAGGGAAGGCAGAATTCTAGACAATGGAGAAAATGTGTACAAAATCACAGATGGTAAAGCAGACTGGTATAGGTAAAAAGTGGCAATTTTTTTGTATGGCTAGTGCATAGAATATATAGAAAAAAATGACAGGAGATGAGGTGGTCAGCTTTTAAAGGAATGTGTAAGTCAGACCAGAAATTTGTACTGAGGTGACATTAAAGAAAATTGAACAGGAAAATAATGTGTTAAAATCCTTAGAATTACATCTAGTAGAGTAGAAGAATAACTGGCAGGGTCGGGTTGGGAATGGCAGGCAGAGTCCACGTATGAGATGACAGAGGCCCAAACCAAAGTAGTTGCTGCAGTGTAAATGAAAAGAACGGGATATTAGCAGACTTATAAATATAATTCACTTATCTTTTTGGTGGAATAAATGCAAAAGGTCAAGTCTTTCTGAGTTGCAAGTGACAGAAACTCAACTCCAGTTAACTTCAGCAAAAACCAGAAGCTCTCAGGAACAAAAGAAAAACTTCGGAAACCAGCACAACTCTAAGGACCTCAGGGACAGGGACAGGTACATGAAACTTAAATGCTGTTTGCCCTCTTTCTCCCTCTCTCACCAACGTGAGTTCACTCAGTTCTCTCCTACCGTAGACGAGCTTATGCCACAGGAAGGAGCAACATGATCACAGAAAGCCCCAAATCACTTTCTTCCACCTATAGGGAACCTATCCGTGTGCGATGTGACCTGTGGCTCAGCTCTGGTTCTGAAAACAGACAGATGCGTGTTGGCGTGCAGAGAACATCCGTGAACAGTTTTCCCGTGAGGAATCAGGCATGCATTGTCCCTAGGCCACTTTTAAACTTACTCTTGCAAAAACTCCCTCACCTGGGATGGAGACAGCAGAAGTTTACTGTGACTTGTGCTACACTTCCCAAGCACAAAGGTAAACAGCTCAGCCTTCTCTCCTTTACATTTGTAAATGACCTTTCTCTTAGAAGTAATTGGCAACATTCTTTCCTTTGTTATCTGTAAAAAGTATCCACCCAAAGTGAACCTGTGCATAGTTAATGAGAACCATCCTGGAGTGTCAATAAGAGCCTGTCCAGGTGAGGGGTCTGAGCCCTCTCTCTCTCTCTGAGAGAGCAGTCACGCAGGCCCTAGTACTCTCTCACTTAGAGAGTGCACACGCATCCCTTACTTTGTTCGTCACTTGTCCGGGGAGATAGGACAAGCATTCCACAACAACACACGGTCCCACCATCCCACCACACGGGACCACGACATCCACCTACAAGATCCTAAAGGCAAGAAAGTACAATAACTTTAAAAATGAAAAGCTCTTGAGGAGGGTTCTAATTGGTCACATACTCCACAACCAGTCAGTGTCCAGGATACTGTAACTCATTCTAGTTACCCACTGACACCATTAGTCAAAGGAATATAATCTGTTTTCAGTAGGGGAAGTAGGTGAACATATATCATCCAGGCAGCACATCCATTTGTATCAGCCACAAAGGGAATAAGGAGCTAGCTGAGGGTATTAGTGGAGAGTTCCAGCTTGGTGAGTAGATTAGTGATGAATTAATCATAATAGGTGGTGTAGAAAGAGAACATATGAAGGCAATTTTTTTAATGCCAAGGTTAGGGTATCCATGAATCAGCAAAATAAAATATTCAATAGCCACTAATTTTTTTCTTTGCACAAGATTGAAATTATATATAATAGAATACGCACGGTAATCAAAATTCATAATTTCGAAAAAATCTAAAATTTCATTTCTTTATCTGACATGAGAGCAATTTAAATCCATGGAATTTCTCTTTCCATAGCAAAGACTGCTTGAAAATTATGTTCTAGGAGTCTCTGAACATATTTTGTCAGAAATTTGAGACAATTTGAGATTTCAGAAGTATCTCCTGAAATGCAGATGGTCAGCGATTTTTATAAAAGAGTAAAACAATGCTGCATCTTAGGTGCGTACAATATAATAGGTACCTAACAAACCTAAGACCTGCTGTCCCGACTGCAATTAGTCACAGAGATTTATAAACTCACGAAACTCCCTACCTTCTCAGGGTGTCAGGAGCTGTGCTCACTAACAGACAATTCGGTTGCATATACCTTGGGAACCAATAATCCAAATCTCCTGAAACAATTTGCAGGTTTCTTAAAAAAAAAAAAAAAACAAATATATGACTCTGCAGAGGTTTCAATAAGTAGACTTAAACATTTGAACTTCTTAGTATCTACAACCATATTCCCCAAGGCAAAATGATGTTTCCTGAAACTCTCTATTTTGTGGTTCAATTTGATATTTACTGCAACAGTGAAGAATAAAAATATATTGAGGGTGGGGTTTTGCATAGCCACTCAAATGGGAGCTGACAATTGCCTTGATGCAAGAATAAATAATAAAGCTCGGGGGTTTTATTAGTCCCAAAGTAATTTTAAAGCTGCATAAAATCTTCTTTCTCTCCATATATATGAAAGTACTTTTACCTCTCCTTCCCTATACATTTAGTCTTCATAAAATATTCAACATGTTGCTTCCAATGTCAATAAAAAGTATCTGCTACTGGAAGACGGAAAATCCATTTTGCAAAATGATAAGGAGATTACCCAGCATAACTATAATTATTAGGGGGAAAAGGGCACAGAAAGAAAGACAGACGTTAAGCAATTTGAAGGTCTTCTTAAGCCACACACTGTGTTTTCCTACAGGGGGTTTTTAAGATGAGAAATAGACCTTGAGGGTCTTAGACAGGCCTGAGGCGATATAAAAAAAAAGAGGTCAAACATTCTGCTAAAAGGCACTGCTATCTTCAGAACAACAACTTATCAGCCAGCTTGCAGAGCCTCCTTATTTACAGCTATTGGTCCCAAAGGAAGTGCACTTGAGTGTGGGCCACGATTACTTTGTAATGAGTTTGCCAGGAATGATACAGAAAACAAATTTGTAACAGTGTGCCATTCACAGCTCAGAAACTTCAGCAGAGATTTTTTTCTTTTGGTGAGGAAGAAGAGAGAGATGGTACACAAAGGAGAGGGAGGAAAAATGGAAAGAGGAGAAAGGAGGCCTAACAACAAAAAGCCGGTTATGCTCCTACTGAGCAAGCAAGAAGGAAGGGCCCTGTTGAAGACTGAACAAGCATACTTCGGAAGATTCAGGAATCAGCCAGCTTTGCTCAGGGGCCTTACCCCAAGGTAGCTCTGTAAAATGCTTGTTTCAAGGAGGTGGGCGTGCACTCTCCAATTAAGCTCATAAAGCAAAAAAGGAAAAAAAGAAGAAGAAAACACAGCACCTGTCACAGATTATTAACTAAAGGCTAAGCGTTTCCTTATACACCTAGGACACCTAGATGTAGTGTGTTCACTTACAGGAGCCCATTCTGCCTCTCTTCACACATAAAAGTGTACATCATGATAAATGAGGAGGGGAGAGAATTAAACCTTATCTAAGAGCTGTCAATAAATCTATTGTTGGAAATATATGTGAATAGAAGTAGCAGAGGTAATCTTTGTCTTTTAAAGAGGTAGTTTTTCAAAAAGAGAATTACACAAAGTGCTCCTCTGTTTTCGTCAATATGCTGCCAGATTTTGAAATACTATTTTTCATCCAAACGATAAAAATCTTGACAAGTAAGCAATAGAAAATCACTATTACACTTGCAGCTGCATTTCAATCTATACAAATTATTTAAATAAAAGCAACCAAAGAACATCCTGGCCTAGCAAAATTATTTCACCATTTGAGCCTCAAGTCCAAGATAACGAAGAAACAGGATTTTATTTTTCCACTGAAAATTTCTGACAAATGTTCAACTAAAAAAAAAAATGAAAATCCAGATGAGAAGATGGAGTTAAAAACCTACATGTAAATGTTGAGAGCTGAAAATAAGAAAAAGGCTTTTCTTCCAACTTCACACTTGGGATTAACAACAACAAAATCTTCAATTCTTCTATTTCTTAAAAATGTAAATGTGTGTGGAGGGGCTCGAGAAAAGAATTTGATGTTAGAAGTCTCGGGTCTAATCTCCAGCTAAACTAGTAGCAATATATATTTAAAGGGAATCTGAACGGAAGGGAAAATAAAGACCTGGTCTATGACAGCAGTAGTGAGAATGAGAAAAAAGACATATATGGTAGACACTTTTGTAGTCAGAATTAATGTAATTAATGAATGAAGGTGAGAGACCTAAATCTCTTTCATTTGCTCCTCCAGATCCACTTTTCCCCTTCCCCTCCTTGTCTGTCATCCAGGAGGTTGACCTCTGTGGACTGCTCCAATGGACTGCCTTTTCTCTGACTTCTGGTTAAGTTTGGATAGTGGAAGGCACCAGCCCAAGAGGAAGGACAGGGTAAGAGCAAGGTCAGAGTACTTATTTCCTTAGCTTCCTTCCTGCCTGGTCACAAGTTATTGGCTGTGTTGTTCTGTGAAGACCACAGCTCCTGTCCTCTCTCCCTCTTCACTTAGTTTTGCCTGTGGCTCCTACTAACCACTTCCTCTCCTTTCTCCTTC
>VMDR010035472.1:0-10752 GCA_007922815.1 Macrotus californicus | reverse complement strand
AAACAAACTTTCTAGTAAAGATAGGAAATTGTATGAGTCATGGCTTTTAAGAAGGGAAAGGAGTAAAAACTTAGGAATATACAGGGGTAGGCAAAAAGTAGTTTTATAGTGTTTGTATGTAAAATAATATCATACAATAATTAGTAAAAATAAAAGAATAAACTGTTTTAGGTACTCACAACTGTAAGCCTACTTTTGCCCACCCTTGTATATATATTTGTAGGCTGACTTTTTTAAAGAAAAGAGATTGAAAAGACATCCCTCTTTCCCCTAATCTTAGGACTAGCCCTAGATTTAAATCTTTCAGCAATTGCAAAACTACATGGACTAGCAAGATATGTTATATGTTTCTTTAAATCATATTATATTCTGCATTACAGTCAACATAATAACTGTTTCATTCTCTAATTTTTTTTGTAGATGCTATTCCACAATCTATGCAAGATTTGCTGTGTATGAATAATGACTTTCCTCCAAGAGCACATTGCCTGGTAAGATGGTAGGTACACATCTCACACAGATAACTCTTAGTATGTGTGCTGGGGAGGCCCCAAGACCACTCCCAGGTTCACTGATTTGCTAGAAGGACCCACAGGACTCAGCATATAATTGCACTTATTGCTATGATTTATTACAGTGACAGCATGCACAGCAAAATCAGCAAAGGGAAAAGGTGCCTGAGGCAAAGTTTGAAGGCAGTACAGGTGTTTTAAGAGTCCTTTCCTAATGGAGTCACACAGGAGATACTTAATCCCCTTAGCTACAAGTTGTGACAACACAAGAAATGTTACCTACCAGGGAAGCTTGTCAGAGGCTCTGCTCTCAGGGTTTTTATTTGGGGGCTGATAGTTTCTGACTGCTAAATAACAAAATTTCAGACTCCTAGAAGGAAAGCAAGTGTCCAGCATAAACCACACTGTTTGCAAAAACAGGTTAGGCACAGTACCACTTACAGTTAGTGCAGTACTGAGAAACCTCCCTAGGTCCAAGTTCCCAGATGCCAGACCAAGGTCAGCCTTTCAAGCAGATTATTCTGAGGATAGCAGTTGCAGGCCTGCTGTTAACTCTTTTGTTCATAATATGTGTAATATCTAGGGTAGTATCTAAATTAATCCTGATAATTAGTATGAAACACTTAAATAAATTGAATTGAAATAAAATGTTGATCTTGTTACATAATAACATCGAAGGTCTAAATTATAAATGTAATACATTAATATAAGAGACACATCACAATTAAAAAGTCTGTCTTTTTCAATTATTCAGACTATGTCTGAACTTTATTTTGGAGGGAGAGGCATTAAAACACACCATCTCCAAAATGGCCCAAGTGGGAGTTATTGTCAAGAAAGGAGAACTAGTTAAAGGGAATTTACGTACTGGTTTCAAATTATTCTCTTGGTATAAGTTGGTCTTTCAGTTTTTCTTTTATTAAAGAATTTCTAGGAATGGGGAAAATGGTAACATCTGTGTTTTTTCTTCATTTCATTGTGGTTACTATAGCAAGCAGACTATGTAGCAAACTAAAAAATAGAAAATTATTGAAAGTGCAAATAAACTGAATATTGTTTTATAAATACTGTTGCTTTAGTGTGATGTTTTAAAAACTGTGAACTTAAACAATTTAAACAACTATTTGGTTGACCAAAAAGTCCATTAGATTTTTTTCCGTAAAATAAAAGACATTTTTCATTTTCACCAATAACTTTATTGATTTGGATATTTTGAATATGTTGGCTGTCTCCCGCTATTGGCTTCTAGTGGGTAGAGGCCCAGGGTGCTGCTATACATCGTCCAGTGCATAAGACAGCCCCGCAGCATGGAATTATTTTGCTAAAATGTCAACAGTGCCAAAAAACTTTGCAAACCACTTCAGACACGTTTGATCAGTCACAACACCTTCTCCATACACTGCACAAATCTTTTTTTGTGTTTCAGTTGTGCTTTTACCTCTCTTGAAGTAATAAACCATAATACACCAAAAAGTTGTATATTTCCTTCCATCTTCAATATTAAAATGGCTGCACAGAAATTCACCAATTGAGGGAGAGACATAAATGTGTGAGATATACATGGATTAGTTGCCTCTCCCATGCCCTCAACTGTAGACCTGGACCACAACCCAGCCATGTGCCCTGACTGGGAATCAAACCAGCAACCTTTCAGTTCTCAGGCCCGCGCTGTCCAACGAGCCACACCAGCCAGGACTGATAAGTTTATTTACACTGTCACAATACAACCTAACAGAATTGTTTCAAAGGAAGTTAAAGCCAACTAAGTGCTACTAGAGCCATTGTACTGAAAAGCCATGACAGACTTTTTGGCCAACTGAATATAAAAGCAATTTTATAAATTACCCTTTGAATTTATCAGAAGAATCTCCTGATCTTCTGAAATGTGAATATATAAATTTAACATGACAAAATACAGGATCTGGCACAAATAACACCCCTTTTTTATGACAAAATCATAAACATGTAATTCTGTAACAGAACAATACCACACTCAAGCACACCATAACGACATTTTAGGTGAAATGTTCAAATGAGAACTATAGATTTTTATACCCATATCATTACCCTACCAACCACACTCAAGCAGGCGTTACTTCTGCCAGACTCTGAGTGACTTCGTTCATTCATGATACATTAATTGAATGTCTACTGTTTGGCCAAATACTGAATTAAACATTAATTTCTAGTTGAAGTACTTACTATCTTGGCTACTTTGGACAAGTTATTTAATTTCCATGAGTTAGTTTCTACATTGTTAAAATCAGTAAAATAGATAGCATGCACCTTTAAGGATAATTGTGAGGATTTAATAAGATCATGGAATATAATGTGTTTATCAAAATCTGAATGCTGTTATATGATTTCTGTTCAGGTTTCTCATATATATTTCCAAAAACTATGTTTGGCATATAGTCCATAGTTTAAAATTATTCACTGAATGAATAAATAAAACCTTTTTAACCTTTCTGTTTACATTTTTTGTTTCAGGACTGGTTTACATTTAGTGTTATTCTGTATTAGTTTCAAATATACAGCATAGTGGTCAATCATATACTTTACAGAGTGATCCCCCTAATATTGCAAGTACCCACCTGGCCCTGTACATAGTTATTATGATATTATTGATCATCTCTATGCTATAATTTACATCTCTGTGACTATTCTGTAACTACCAATTTATACTTCTTTTTTTAAAGTATATTTTATTGATTATGCTGGTACAGTTGTCCCTTTTCTTTTCTCCCCTTTATCACCCTTCACCTGGTACCCCAATCCCTCCATAATTCCCCCTCAACCTTAGTTCATGTCCATGGGTCATACATACAAGTTCTTTGGCTTCTACATTTCCTATACTATTCTTAACCTCCCCCTGTCTATCTTCTACCTACCATTTATGCTTCTTACTCCCCGTACCTTTTCCCCAATTTCCCCCTCCCCACTGATAACCCTCTATGTGATGTCTATGTCTTTGATTGTTTGCGTTCTAGTTGTTTGCTTAGTGTTTTTTGTTTTTTTAGGTTCAGTTGTTGGTAGATGTAAGTTTTTGTCATTTTAATGTTCATATTTTTTATCTTCTTTTTCTTAGATAAGTCCTTTTAACATTTCGTATGCTAAGGGCTTGGTGATAATGAATTCCTTTAACTTGACCTTCTCTGGGAAGTACTTTATCTGCCCTTCCATTCTAAATGATAGCTTTGCTGGATAGAGTAATCTTGAATGTAGGTCCTTGCCTTTCATGACTTGGAACACTTCTTCCCAGCCCCTTCTTGCCTGCAAGGTTTCTTTTGAGAAATCCACTGGTAGTCTTATGGGAACGACTTTGTAGGTAACTCTCTCCTTTCCTCTTGCTGCTTTTAAGATTCTCTTCTTCTCTTTCATCTTGGGTAATGTAATTATGATGTGCCTTGGTGTGTTCTTCCTTGGGTCCAACTTCTTTGGGACTCTTGGGGCTTCCTGGCCTTCCTGGAAGTCTATTTCCTTTGCCAGATAGGGGAAGTTTTCCTTCATTATTTTTTAAAGTAACTTTTCAATTTCTTGCTGTTCTCTTCTCCTCCTGGCACCCCTATGGGTCAGATGTTGGAACATTTAAAGTTGTCCTAGAGGTTCCTAAGCCTCTCCTCATTTTTTTTGAATTGTTTCTTTATTCTGTTCTGGTTAAATGTTTATTTCTTCTTTCTGGTCCAAATTGTTGATTTGAGTCCTGGTTTCCTTTGCATCACTTTTGGTTCCCTGTACATTTTTCTTTATCTCACTTTGTATAGTCTTCACTTCTTCCCTTATTTTGTGGCCGTACTCGGTCACTTCTGTGAGCATCCTGATTACCAGTGTTTTGAACTCTGCATCTGATAGGTTGGCTATCTCCTCGTTCTGGAGTTTTGATCTATTCTTTTATTTGGGTCATTTTTCTTTGTCTTGGCGCACCTGTTTCATTGCAAGGGGTGGAGCCTTAGGTATTCACCAGGACGGAGCAAGCCATTTCACTGTGTTCTGGTGCTGTATGTGGGGGAGTATGTGAAAAAGAGAGGAAACAGTGCTGCTTGCTGGGCTCTCACCCCACTTTCTGTTTCTTCCCCTCCTACCCATAAGAGAATTGTGCCCTTTTAAGCAGTGCCCTGGTGCTGATTCCTGGGTGGGTGGACTTGTGTACATTCTAGGACCCTGTGGACCTCCAGCGGACTCTCCTGTGAGACTGGCAGTTTCTCCTATGGCAACCCCCACAGACTTTTACAGCCAGAGATTTTCAGGCTTTACTTCCCTGCACTGACACCTTGGATTGTGCAGTCTCTCTTGCTCCACAGTTCCTCCGGTTTATCCGCATGTGAATGTGGGACCGCCTGGTCCACCAGCTGCCACCTTGTCTGCCTTGTCCCCCAGCCACTGCCTTGCTGCATGTCTTCTCCACCCTGGCTGCCCCTCTTACCCCTCCTACCAGTCTGGGTGAATGTTTCTTCTTTAACTCCTTGGTTGTCAGACTTCCTTACAGTTCGATTTTTTTGGCAGTTCTGGTTACTTTTTGTTTTTAATTTAGTTGTTATCCTTTTTTAGTTGTGCAAGGAAGTGAAACAGATCTACTTATGCCTCTGTCTTGGCTGGAAGCTTCCAATTTGTACTTCTTAATTCCTTCACCTTTTTCACCCAGATCCCCTAACCATTTATTTTAAAAGTTTTTTATTTTTAAAATTAACATACGACGAAATTGACCTTTTTTTGGACAGTTCACTGAACTGTAACACATACGTAGAAGTAGAAGAAGTAGAAGAGGTGAGCAGTAGAATAGAAGAAATGGGCTTAGAAAACAAGTTACAGAGGCAAAAGAAGGGCGACTGGAGCTTAGGAGAAAGGAAAGGAAAGGTAACGCACCTGGGTGAGAAGGGGAGGGAGAGCCATGGGTCCTCTGTCCTAAGGGCTTTTAGGGGTGGGATTTTAGGGGTGCCCCAGGGAGGATCTAAATAGAATATTCATCAGCTTTCCAGGTGTGTCCTTTCAGTATCATTGTCTCTTTTGATTGGTCAGCACCAGGGCAGGGTGTCCTGATGTCAGCCATGGTGTCACTTGTCTGTTTTTCTGGGCCTGGAGCTGAAACACAACTGAGGCCTAGGTGTTTGTTATCCCTAGGGGTTAATGCTTAAGGGAGTGGTTGTGCAAGGGCACACCCCCCCCCCCCCCCCACCCCGCCTTGAGAGTCACATGAGGCCACTCTTCTGCTCCTTGTTCTTCCTCCAAGGGGGGTCTATTGCTTGTTGCATGACTAGTGACATGCCAGGGAAGGAAAAGGCCAGGGAGGGTCCAAAACACATGATCAGTGATGTGAAAGGCTGGGGGGTCCACAGTGCAGGAGGAGCTGTATGCTAGGGGAGGAAAGGTTACCCTGGGGGTAAGGTCCTTATTTTTGCCCATTGCTAGGTATCTGGGGCTTTCTGCCTTGGTGACCTGTACCTCTGTACATAGCCTGTTGTTCTTGTTCTGCTCCTGTCTAACTGCCTACCACACTTCTACATAACTAATTTTGATTTATAGGAAGATGGAGGTTCATTGAGAAGGGGAAATAAATTTTTGTCATCTGTACAAACAGCACCAAGTACATCATGGCTGATAATTATTTTCCCTCCATTTAGGGAATCTTTCAAACTTTCTCTTTCCACATTAGTGGACTTAATGTTATCAGTTAATTAAAGTGAAATTTCAGTGTTGGCTTTCATCTTTTATCTTTAAAATTAAACTTTTAAAGGAAAACTGTTATTTAATGTTCTTAGCTTTGTGATTTCAGCAAATTGCTTTTAATTTGTAAATAACAGAGGGGAGAGAGTAGTTGAATGATGGAAGTGTTTACTAAATGAAGGATGTTCAGATTGTAGGTTCAGTTGCCATTTAAAAAACAAGAAAAGAAACACCGTTACTTCAAACCTGACTTGTTAAATTTCCTTGAGGGAAATGTTTTCATGTTTTTCAAATAATGGAATTTTGAATTCTGAAGTTCCTCTCTGATTAATGGCAGTGATTCTTTTTTAAAGGTACGGACTGCGAGAATTTGTGGTGATTGCCCCTGCTGCCAACAGCGACGCTGTTCTCAGTGAATCCAAGTGCAACCTTCTTCTGAGTTCTGTGTCTATTGCTTTGGGGAACACTGGCTGGTAGGAGGACATTTCAAAACACTTAGACAATAAGTTAAAAGTTATTTTTAATTATATTTTAATAAGGGAAATGGTTATCAAATGTTAGGTTTTTTATTATAATTGGGACTACTTGTACATAATTATACTATTGGAATATGGTATATAAGATTAACTCAACAGATCCTTTAGGGAGCAGCATTTATAAAGGGAAACTTACTGAAATAATGAATATTTGAAATGAAGAGTACTATTTTTGTTTGTTACAAAATCTGATTTTAAAACTTGACAACAGCATTGCCTTCTTTGATCTTAGCTGTGAACACATTCATCAGGTGACTGAAGGTTTTGACACTCTGCACATCTGCAGATGCCTGAAAGTGCTGCAAATACTGGATTTGGGGTTACAAATAAATTTTGGCGGGTAGGCTAATTTGCACATATGGAAATCTGCATAAGGAGGATCAGCTGTATCTTTAAATGATAAAATAAAAAAATATTTCCCCATGAATGTTGGTTTAATTTGTATTATTTAATATCTGTGAATCAAGTTTATGACTTTGGAAAGGCTAATATAAATGATTGTTTTTATTGAAGAAAATTTTATTCTCATTTTTTTTTTACTTTCAACCATTTAAAAACATTTTTCTGATCACAGAGTGCCACTAGACAGTTTCTTCCGTTTACTAGTATAAGGAGAAAAGAGATTAAGAGTGCCATTTTTATAAATACGTCTGTGAAGTGTTCTGTGTTTAGTACTTTTAAATATTTGAGATTAGTGTAATGTAACAGTGGAAAATTTTGAGATTTAGGAGATTTTCAGTGTTTAATGAACTTTCAGTCTATCCCTGTTTAATTATGTCCTTCAGCCAGGTGCCACTCTTTGTGCAAATTCATCACAAATGGCGAAGAATGTATGTGGGAGAGTGTCAGGGTCCTGGTGTCCGAACTGATTTTGAAATGGTCCATCTTCGAAAAGTGCCAAATCAGTACACTCATTTATCAGGTCTGCTGGATATCTTCAAATCAAAGATTGTAAGTGGGCATTGGTGGTGTCAGTCTTTTCTGGGATCCATGTAAAAGTCGCAATTTGGTAATTTGACTAAGTACGTAGAAATATTTCTCTATAATATTGATAATGTAATTAAGAAAGATGTAATTGACTATAAATTGCTGTTTAAAGAAACAAAGTAGCCAATTAGATTTTTAATGTACTAATGCTAAAGAATAATTAATTAAACTAATTTTGTTTGTTTAGTTTGTTAACATTTATCTACTGTGCTCTTTTTACATCTCTAATAGTAATACAGCAGGTCCTCAAATAATGTTTTATTTAACATTGTATTCTTGTTTCCTTATAATGTTGATGAGGAAAAAAAATCACTTCCCAGTTGGGGCCACTGTCTGTAGAGTTTGTACCTTCTCCCCATATCTGCATGGGTTTTCTTGAGGGACTCTGGTTCCCTCCCACATCCCAGAGGTGTGTGTGTTAGATGAACTGGTGTGTCTGCATTGTCCCAGTCAGTGTGAGTGAGTGTGGATGTGCATGTGAGTGGCCCTGTGATGGAAGAATGTCGTTCAGGGATGATCCTCACCTTGTGCCCTGAACTGCTGGGGTAGTCTCTGGCCACCTGCGACTGGAATAAGAAAGTTAGGAATAATTCTCTTACTTGTTTTTATTCATCTTTCTTAAATGTATGTATAGCTCACATTTATTTCAATGTTTAACATTAGAAGTGTTTTAGGTCTTTATTTAGAAATTTGGTGATGTTTTTGTGACCAGAAATATGCTGTAGAAACTTAATTCTTGTTGATATCAGTTAACAAGTAAAATTGGTTTTGTTACATGTTGTTTCATTTAAAGTTGCGGTTTCCAAGAACCTATGACAACATTAAGTGTGGACTTACTGTATTGCCACCGTCCCCAGATAAGTGGGCTTTAGACAGTTGCTTGTTTGAGGCTTTGACTGTGAGCTTTTGACATCTGAACTCTGGGTTCTGAATTGCCTTTTTGTTTGTTTTATTTTTTGAAAGAGAGAGAAAGGGCGCGGGAAAGAAACACTGATTTGTCATTCCCTGACCAGGGATCAAACCCACAACCTTGGTATATCAGGAAAACGCTCTAGCCAGCTGAGATAGCCAGCCAGGGCTGAATTGCCTTTCTTTTTTTCAAATCTTCATTTGATTTGATTTTTAAGATAAATCTGTCCTATGTTCTATGACTGAGAGCAGCAAGGCCAAATGGTATGTCTTCAATATGTCCTTGGTGTTGTATAAAACCACTCTCACAAGAGATATGGAGGACTTGTCTGTGCTACTCGGGGAGAAAAAAACTTTAAGGTTTAAATTGAGGACCTATTAAGAAAGAGCAAAGCCAGATAAACAAGTGGTGGAGTGGATCCTCTACTTAAAGAAACATTCCCCTGAAGTAAGTAAATTGACACATCACACCAACATGATGAAATTTGACTCACAAACTGATATCAGGTATCTCCTGGTATAGATACATTAGATAAGATAGGTTCTGCCAGAAATGTTGAACATAAATCAAAACATAAGGCAACGCCTGCGTATTTACAAAATGAGCCATATTTTGGAAAGTAACTGGCGTAGACTCTTCAGAAATCTCAGTATCATTATAGGCACAACAAAGACTGAGAGCTGTTTAGATTAAAGGAGACTAAGTGGCATAATAGCTAAATGAAATATATGCTCCTTGATTGGATTTTTTAAATGATTATATAGGATAGTATCCTTGTTCATAGGAATTACATGGCTGGAGTATTTAGGGGTCAGTTGCCATTATTCCTACAACTTACTTTCAATAGGGTCACCCCCAAAATTTATGTATGTATATGACATATGTGTGTATGTGTGTATATCAGAATGGTAATGATTAGTGAGCTTGGTGAAAGGCATATGAGTGTTCATTATACTAGTTTTGCAGCCTTTCTGAAGGTTTGCAAATTTTAAAAAGGAGAAAATTATGAGAAAAATGCTGTGTCACGGTCCCGTCTGGCAGGGCCATGTGTTGTGGATGCTTGTCCTATATCCCTGGACAGGTGACGAACAAATTCACACGGACTAAAGGAATCTGGTGGAGAAAAAGGGATGTCGAGCCACTCTCTAAGTGAGAGAGTGCTAGGGCTTGCGTGGCTGCTCTCCCACAGAGAGAGAGAGAGAGAATGTGAGAGGCCCAGAGCGGACCAGAGAGTGTGAGAGAGGGCCAGCCTGCGTGGCCACTCTCTCTAAGAGAGGGAGGGGGCCTGGACCTCTCCCCTAGACAGGCTTTTATTGACACTCTAGGTACATTACATCCAGGATGTTTCTCATTAACTATGCACTGGTTCACTTTAGGCGGTTACCATAACAAAAGAAAGAATGTTGCTAATCCCTTTTAGATAAAGGTCATTTGCAAATGTAAAGGGAAAAGAGGTTGAACTGGTTACACCCAAACTTGAGAGGTTTAGCATAGATTTTAGGAAGTTACTTAAAGATATGCAGTAAACATTTGTTTCCTCAATCCCCGGTGAGGGAGTTTTTAGCAAAAGCAAGTGTCAAAGCGGCCTAGATACAATGCAGGCCTGATTCCCCATGGGAGACCTGTTCACGGATGTTCTCTGCACACCACGCGCGTTTCTCTGCTTTCAGAACCAGAGCTGAGCCACAAGATCACATCACACATGGATAGGTTCCCTATAATGCTGAAATTTTTTTAATAGTTACTATTTGTTAAAAAAAATATTTAGGATTAGAACTTAATTTTCTAAAAATGATCTCAGTGTTGAGGCCCTAAATACTGTAGTGGCAGAGTTGTCGCCGCCCCGTGGACATCTTTAAACAAAGTAATGGATGCAGTAGGTGAGGGCATTGAAATGTGAAATCAAAGCTTCCTTTCACTCTTCAGTCCCTCCCCTCAAAGTAGCTCTTGTTAGCAGTGTCTTGTGATTATCTTCATTAACAAGAAATCATAGAAAGCATGTATTTTAGAAAGTTCCATCCATATGTGTAATGTTTAAAAACCTTTCTGGGCTTTGAAATGCCTTTAGTAACTGCTTAATTCTGCATGTGGTATTTTGAGAAATTTTTATAAAATGCAAGTATGTGTTTATTTCTCCATTACTTTT
>VMDR010035471.1:0-10752 GCA_007922815.1 Macrotus californicus | reverse complement strand
ACTGAATGCTTGTGAGAATTATTTGAGAGTTTTGGTTCGGGTGAACCAACTCTTTGACAAAATTTTTATTTATAGTTATTTAATTTTTTTTTAAGTATAGTAGGTATCTAATATTTTATTAGTTTCAGGTGTGCAATATAGTGACTCAACATTTTTACATCTTACAAAGTGATCACCTCACTAACTCTAATAGTCAGAACTATGCAAATTTATCACAATATTATTGACTATATTCCCTTTTACCAAAACTTTCCCAACTGGATCATTAACTCCTACTGATAAGGGCTACTCTCTCATTGGTAGTGACAAAAAAGCAGGCAGCCACCACCAGCTTTTTTGTTTCCAAGTAACAGGGGACTTTTACTTTTGTGTGGCAGTTGAAAATCAGCCCTCCTTTCTTTGATGGCTATCTCCTGTGAGTGCCTCTAGGTATAAAAACTACAGCTCAGGAGAGCAATGTCAGAAGAATGGCAATGTGAGAGATACCCTTGATCTCTTCCCCTGAAATTTCAACAATCAGAATAGCTATAATTCAACAAAGGATTTCCTGCTCAACCTACAAGCCTGCCTGAAAGACCTGCACATTGAAGCATCCTAAGCTGGGAAAGCAGGAACAAACAGGGGAGAGAGGGGAGAGAGGACTCAAACTAGCCACCGAGACAGCTCAGTAGCCAGGAGCTCCTGGAGGGGCTCAGCCAGGAAAGGGGAGAAAACTTGTTGTGGCTGGCACTTTCTTCAGCCAGGAGGAGTAGAGAGAATTGATGGACACTCTTGCAGGAATGAGAAGTGTGAGCTGAGAGACATGGGAAAAGACAGAGCAGAAGGATTCTGCCAAGGCTGTCTAGCAGTTGGTATTTCAGACAAAGAAAGAAAGCCACAGAGTCTTGCTGCCCTGTAGACTTCCAAAATTTGCATCCCATCATCCTTGGTGTCAGCTCATGGAGCACATTTCCTGCAAATGCAAGAACTATTACTACAGAATGACTACTTTCCCTGGGTAAAAGATACACTCTGTGACTGATCCCTGGTTGGGGAGTGTGAGGAAGAGGATGCCTGCAGAGGTATGAGGTCATCATTACTGAGCGGACAAAACAAAGAGGATGGCTGGGCATCTTGTGATTCAGCACCATCTACTAGAAAATAATAGAAAGACCTCTTTGGCCCACTCATACATAAATGCCTAGACAGAGAAGGAATCCATCAAAAACCATGAGTAACCAAGGCAGTGAGACAGCTAAGGAAGAAAATAAAAAACCTCCAGAAGATGGAGGCATAAGCAGAAATGCTTCACTTCCTCGCACATACAAAAGAAGGATAACAACCAATTTAAAAACAAAAAACAACTGAAACTGCCAGCAAATCAAACTACATGGATATCCAACAACCAAGGAGTTAAAGAAACATTCATCCAAACTAATAATAGGGGCAGACATGGGGGCAGAGAGGACATGTGGCAAGGCAAGGCAGTAGTCATTCATGGATAAGCTGGGAGGAACAATGGGGAGCTAGACAGACCATGAAACCCAGGGTTTCAGTACAGGGAACTAAAGACTCAAAACCTCTGGCTGTAAAAATTTGTGGGAGTTGCAGTGGTAGAAGAAACTTCCAGTCTCGCAGAAGAGTCTGTTGGAGAGACACATGGGATCCTAGAAAGTACACAAACAGGGAAGTGACGGAAAGTGGGGTGAAAGCCTAGCAAATGGCATTATTCCCTCTCTGATCCTTCCCCAACAGATAGCACCACAACCCAGCAAAGAGAGCTGCCCTGCTTTGGCAAATAACTAAAGCTCCTCCCCTTACAATGTAACAGGTGTGCCGAGACAAAGAAATATGGCCCAAATGAAAGAACAGATCAAAACTCCAGAAAAAAAACTAAAGAGACAGACAACCTATCAAAATACTCATAATCAGGATTCTCACAGAATTGATTGAGCTTGGTCACAAAATGAAGAAAGAAATGGCTATGCAAAGTGAAATAAAGGAAAATATACAGGGAATCAACAGTGAAGGGAAGGAAACCAGGACTCAAATCAAGGATTTGGAACAAAAGGGAGAAATAAACATCCAACTGGAACAGAATGAAGAAACAAGAATTCAAAAAAAAAAAAAAATGAGGAGAAGCTTAGAAACTTCTGGGACAATATTAAACGCTCCAACATCCGAATCATAGTGGTACCAGAAGGAGAAGGGGAAGAGCAAGATATTAAAAACTCATTTGAGCAAATAATGAAGGAGAACTACCCCAATCTGGCAAAGGAAATAGACTTCCAGGAAGTCCAGGAAGCTCAGAGAGCCCCCAAAGAAATTGAACCCAAGGAGGAACACACCAAGACACACCATAATTAAGTTATCCAAGATTAAAAATAAGCAAAGAATCAAAAGTAGCAAGAGGAAAGGAGAGAGTTACCTACAAAGGAGTTCCCATAAGACTATTAGCTGATTTTTCAAAAGAAATCAGGCAAGAAGGGGCTGGAAAGAAGTATTCAGTCATGAAAGGCAAAGATTGACATCCAAGATTACTGTATCCAGCAAAGCTATCATTTAGAATGAAAGGGCAGATAAAGTGCTTCCCAGATAAGGTCAAGTTAAAAGAGTTCATAATCACCAAGCCCTTATTATATGAAATGTTAAAGGGCCTTATCTAAGAAATAGAAGATCAAAAACCATTACCAGTAAAATGACAACAAACACAACTATCAACAACTGAACCTAAAAAAAACAAAAACAAAAGCTAAGCAAACAACTAGAACAGGAACAGAATCACAGAAATGGACATCACATGGAAAGTTATCAGTTGGGAGTGGGAGGCGGAGAATCAGGAGGAAACGTTCGGGAAATAAGAAGCATAATTGGTAGGCACAAAATAGGGGGCAGTTAAAAACAGTACAGGAACTGTAGAAACAAAACAACTTATATGTACAGCCCTTGGACATGAACTAAGGGGGGGATGCTGATGCGTGTGGGGGTGCAGAGAGGAGAGTGATACAGGGGAGAAAAAAGAGACAATTGTAATAGCATAATTAATAAAATGTACTTTAAAGAAATTTTAAAAGACATGTAATATCTTTAAAAAAGGAAAGAAAATGAAAAAAAAAGAAAGAAAGAAAAACCTCCAGAAAGCAAACTTGAACACATGGAAATATATGATATAAATGACAGATAATTCAAGATTGCAGTCCTGAAAATACACAATGAAATGTAAGAAAATACACAGAGGCAATTTAATGCATTCAGAAAACAAATTTATAAACAAAATTTGAGCACTTTACTAAAGAGACTGAAACCTTAAAAAAGAACCAAATAAAAATTTGGGAGATGAAGAATTCAATAAAAGAGATCAGAAATGCACTAGCAAGCACAGGAAACAGAGTCAATCAGGCGGAGGAAATAATTGGTGATATGAAAGATAGAAATCTAGAAATGATACAGAGGAAAAAAGAGACTTAAGCATAAACAATGAAAGAGCTCTATGAGAACTACTTGATTGCCTCAGGAAAAAACAACATAAGAATAATAAGCAAATCAAAAGAAGAGAGGGAGAGGGAACGGAGATCTGATTCAAATAAATCCTTGATGGGAACTTACCAAACCTAAGGAAAGAGGTAGATCCTCGAATCCAAGAAGAAAACAGAACAATAGTTATCTCAATTCAAAGAGGCCTTCTCCAAGGCGCATTGTATTAAAACTGTCAAAAATTAATGACAGAGAAAGAATTCTCAATGTTGATTGATAAGTAAGGTCAAACTTAACATTGATTTTATGTGTGGCTAGAAAGCATTCTTAAAATTTTGGTTCAGATATTTTCCATGTTACCAGAACATATTTAATCACATTGTTTCCAACTCTCTTTGGTCTAACCTTAGACACAATTATTAAATTGTAAAAAAAGATTAAAGTATGTATGCATTCTAATATGAACTGCAACAATAATTTCTGACTTGCATGTGCTGGTAGGTTCAAATAAAATGAAATGGCAAGTGTTTAAGACTCACCACAGACCCTAAATCATGGACTGGTGTATTTAAATCATTTTAGCTTCATTCCCTGCCGTCTTCACAATAGTTTGACTACAAATAGCCTTGTTGAAATAATTTTAAAAGATTTTCCTGTTAGATTTAGAATTGGGATCTTATATACTCTGAGGTTGTAATTTAATACAGCCAATAATGCCATGTCGTTTTCTAAGATTTTTTGCTACATTATGTTTACTCACACTTTTTAAAGTTGCCAGAGACATCCTCAAAAATATCAGGGTACTGACAATTATTTAGATAAGGGTAAGGGAGGGAGACAACTTTTCTGCTATTAACTACCTCTGATATCTAGTTTATTTTTACTTCTTCACAGTCCATAAACAATCTTTTAAGAAATTACAAACACTGGGCAATTTTTTTCATATCTTATGTGGATTCTTGGCACAGAATGACTATGTAGATTCCATTTAACATCTCTTCCAGTAATACCGGTATTGTATACTAAGTAAAAGTGAAACTAAGTCTGGAAAAGTTTTAAGTTATAGTTAATCCCTCTCCATTGTTAATTAAGATAAAATGAATCTGAATTAAAAACACAAAATACTCAATTACAAATCTTTACTTTGAGGTACTAATTTTCTTTTATAGAGTTGTTATCTAAAAATAAGATTTTTTCCCCTCGAATGGTGAAGCTACAAAGCAGTCTTACCTTGCTTTTTTCCATCAGTCTCTTGGGTGCTGATAGCATTTTCTGGCACTGGCTGGGTATCTAAGGCGACGCTTTGTGTCATAGCTTCCAAAACTTCTCTTCAAAGTTTTCACTTTAAAGCAAAGGTGTTATAGTTGTTCTTACAACACAGTTTCAAACTATAGTCACACTACTGTTGTAAAGGAAAATAAACTTTTAAACGCTATTTCTCAAAATGAAAGTAATCACATGACTATGACTAAGTCATACTATTGTACTGCTGTGGGAAAAAAAAACAGGAAATTCACTTAAAAAAATGTAGTCGTCTTCTTTTCTTAGAGAAGAAAAATTCATAGACACAAACAGTATAATGATTACCAGAGGGAGAGATAGGTAGAGAGAGGCAGGAGAGGGAAAAAGGGGGATAAATGGTGATGGATGGAGACTGGACTACACATGGAGGAACACTCAATGCAGTATAATGGTAATGTATTATAGAACCGTATACATGAAACCTATACATTTTACTAATCAATGTCACCCCAGTAGGTTCAGTGAAAAAATAATCATTTTGAAAATAAAAAAAAAAAACATGCAGGAAACCAAAGTGTCCTTCTATAGAGGATTGGAAAAAGAAGATATGACACATATACACTATGGAAAACTACTCAGCCATTAAATGAAATGCTGCCATTGGCAACAACATGGATGGACCTTGAGAACATTATGCTAAACAAATAAGTCAGTGAGAAAGAGCTCAGAACCATACGATTTCAATCATATGTGGGATTTAAAACAAACTCATCGACACAGACAGCAGTATGATGGTTAAAGGGGGTTAGGGAAGGGTAAAGGGAACTAAATACATAGTGACAAAAATGATTTTTCTTTGGGTGGTGGGTACACAATGCAATATACAGATCACGTGTCATAGAAATGTACACCTGAAACCCATGTGACCCTATCGACCCATGTTACCCCAATAAATTAAATTAAAAAAAAACTAAAAAGGGAATGATAAGAAAATCATATATTTTTTCTTTTGCTTTTCAGGAAGCATTCTATTGTTGCTCCAAGTTTAAGAATATTTACTGACAGAAAATTAACACGTTCAGAAAACATCCTGCATAAACTTGCTCAGCTTCTGCATCTTATTTTTGCTACTTATCAACATCTTTTTCTCCAATATGGACAGTCCTAATATTACCATAAGTAGTTGGCTGATCATTAATAAGAAAGGGAAGCGAAGGGAACTGGACATTGAACTTCATGAACTAGGGAGCATAAGCATCGCACCCCAGGAAATTACAGCATTGACTGACCAAGAGGATTAACACTCCTCTCTCCCTGACCCATTCCAGTACCAGATTGTTGGACTGTGCAAAAGCAGGTGCTTAAACCTAGAAGCCTGTCGACCTAACTACGGGTTGTGGACCTATATCAAACCCTTAGAAAACTTTGGAAATTTCACTGGTTATTTTGAAAAAGCACCTGGTCCATTCCAAATCCAAGCTAGAGAAGCAAAGAAGCTCTCTCTGTCTCTCTCACTCACCAGATAGTATGCTTGCCCCATGCATTGGCAGGTTCTCACCCAGGAAATTGTCACCATGAGGCTCAAGCAGCTTCAGGGCCCCACAGCAGACTGTGTGAGCTTCAAAAAGATTAAGCTTTAATGTGAAGCAAAAACTCTAGACATTGGCTTTTGTGTTGGCCTTGCTGAGGACACAGTTGAACTTTTTCCATGGTGGGATAGACAGAAAGAGGATACAAGGACAGGCTTCACTCAAATAAACCTTCTTGCCACACCACAGTATCCCATGCATGTGTCCTTGGAATGCTTTCCTTGCATTTCCTTGGTAGAACTTGATTTCCACCAACAACATTTGGTGGGCCAGCAGGAGTGAGAAAAGCTGTGGCTTGTGATAAGAAAACCTGAATTTCTCCAGGTTATATTCTCTCTGTTCCAGCCTGCACAGCTCAGTCTGTTTCTTAGGAATGCCCCATCCTGCATGCAAAATGGCCCCAGCTCCATGAGTCCCTGAAGGGTAATGGGCAGATGGGTGTCAGGAGACTCCAGAATGTGGGGAACGGGCACACACCCACTGCTGCCTTGGATTTTACTTCTGGTGCACCAAAACCCAAGCACACCCAGCTGTTCCATCCACATCCTCTGTGGCAACCCCAACCTTGCTCGCAGAATGAGGGACTTCCCTCAGCCAATGCTGAGCCTAGTCAAGCTGTGAACACCACAGGCACACAGCTTAGTTCCTCCTTTGCCTTTCAATGCCATCTCTCTGCCCCTCAGACTGTGCCGGCTGCAAGCCTCCTGGGGCTCAGCATCCCAGCTCTGCCATCTTTGCAGTTCTTGGGTCCACTGTCCAGAACGAGACTTGGGAATTCCCTGTCTCAGGGAATTTTGACAGTCTCAGTCACTGGTGCCCCTTGTACCACAAGCTTAGGCCAAAGCTCTGTGCATGCCTGCCTCTGTGCAACCTGGGTGTGCTGCGCTATGGGGGAGGAGGCAGTAGAGAGAGCCAGCAGAGACCCATGGTCCAGCTCCTAGCATCCACGTGTTGCTAAGGCAGCTGGAGCCACTGCTGTGTTCTGCTCGTTGGTTGCCACAACCATGTAGTATGGAGCCTGGTGAATCTCAGCTTCTCCTGCAAATGTAGCTGCTTGTCTGTGCCTCTGGGGTACCCAATTCTTAGTCCTCACTTAATGCTTCTACAGATATACAATAAGGAAAAAGCTTTGGATGCAATTACTCACAGAAAATGGCTACCTTACTTTACCAGGTCTCCTATAGGACAGAGGCTGCTAGGACTTTCCCAGCTGCTTAAGGTCAATTACAGAGGAGATTTCTACCCAAGGCAGTGGGGGTACTAGGCACCCCTTACAGGTACTAGGGTAGAAACCTCCAGAAAGGTCAGAGGCCATCAGAATCACTCATGTGGAGTTAAATAAACCCAATTAAACAGTGCTTGCTCACCACTGACTTTTAATAAGGCTCTACATAAGGCAATACCTAGACAATTGCATTGCCACTTGGGGAAGGCCCCTACCCCCAGTGTGGGAGGGGCAAGGCAGAGGCTATCGGAGACACCCAACAGCTGGCACAGGCAGGATCAGGCTGTGGAACAGCCATGGCCGGCAAAGACATCACAGGTCATCCCTAGCTTTTGTCTGTGACCAAGGCTAGGGAGCATGAAGAAGGCTCATGTCTCCCTCAAAAAGCCAATATCTCCCTCTTTTATGAGAATGAAAGTGCCCTCCCCTCATGAGGATGAATGTTTTCTTACCCTCTTTTATGAGGATGAAAGTTCTCTCTCCCCAAAGACAGCAAGCAGTGTAGTCTCCATCTGCAATGCCTCAAGAGACCATGCCTAGGGTGCTCTCCACACTGAAAGGGCTTATGTATAATTGGCTTTGTGAAACCAAAGTCTGACTTTAAAATGCAAATGACTAGTCCCCCCAAACTCTTATCTGAGTCATCTTTTTAAAATGCAAATTCCTGGAAGGTAAATCTTATCAAGTGAAAAAACCTTAGTCATCTAAGAAAATCAGTTTAATGTAGTTCACCTATGACCTTCTAAATCAGTGAACTTTGTGCCATAATACTTATCTCATGAAAATTTGTCTCTCAAAAGTTTGAATGTGTTTGCCAATAGAGGAGTATATATTTCTAAAAATTATGAACTGTGTTTGCCAATCTAAGGAATGCCAATTGCCTACTTTTAGCAGTCTAATACAGAGTTAGAGTTTGGTCTTTTTCCCTCTGTTAAAGGGTCAAAATTTTTTCTTTTGCTTTATATTTTTCTTCCTAGCTGGTCCCTCCAGATTTTGCAGTTTATAATGAGTGAGTCATGGCAATGAATTTCTTTACATAAATCCTATAAGACTAGTTTCCAATTGTGGTTTTAATAATCAAGACTTTGAAATGTCATGTCTAAACATTCCTGGACTCTTGATATCACCAAAAAACCTTGAGGAATAGAGATTGACTTTCAAAGCTAACAAAAACCTGATACTAATACACAGCCTGCCCAGACCACTGGCACTGGGGTGAGGGCAGGAATAAGAGGGACCACTGTGAGAGATGGAGCTAAGTCATGGGAATGGAAACTGGGAGCTGCTTGTGCACTGAGCCACACCTTCAGGGACAGAGGTTGGAGGTTCAAGCAATGAGGGCATGGCATGCAGCTAGACATTGCCCTTGTGAACCACCTGGGACCCTGGCAAGGACATTGAGTGTCACAGTGCTTCCACAGGACTCCAAGGTTGCCTTGAACCAAGCTTGTGCCTTGTGGATGTTCTGCCGCTAGTGCAGAGGTCCTGTTCCTGGTTGCAGAAACTCTGCCCCTCCTGCTAAGGCCGCGCTTGGCACCGCCTGAGTGGTGATTCTCAGTGCTGTCTGAGAGGTCCTACAGTGTTTCCAGGGTCCCTTTACTTAGGCTTTTGGTTTGGTCACTCTGTGCTGATGGGCCCAGAATGTGGGCCATTTACTTCATACAAGGACTAGGGCATGAGAGGCATGGAATTGACAGAGCACTATGGGAGTCTTTCCCATTGGCCATGATGGCAGCAGGGAGAGATTCTTATACTGAGCATGCACAAGTCTACCAAAATAACTGGATAAGAGGTAAAAAAAAAGCACTCCTATCCCCTTCTGGTACCAGATAGGGGTTGGGACCAGAGGAAGGCAGGCACATGCACAATAGAAATTAAAATTGCAACCGGGCAGGTGCTGGACCAAAGAGGCCTGTTAGTCTAGCCAGGGGAAAAAGGCATTGATTGGGAGGTGGACCCACCCAAAGTGTGTGAAAGTTTAGGAAGCTAATTGGTTATTCTGAGAAAACACCTGGTCCATCCCACACCCAAATATAATATAAACCCAGGGGAACCAAGTAAGTTTTTCTCTCTTTATCACTGGTCACTATTCAGGACCTATACTTGGACAGTGCAATGGCCTGTCCTTTCCATGGGCCACAAGGCCTTAGCAGTCATGTGGCCCATGGCCTCCAATAGGGAACCTCTCTCTCCTTGACCTGGTGGAGCATTCACCAGTGTGTTAGCATACTCTCTGGCTTGGGAGCATGGGACCTTGTGGCCCTAGAAGCTGCATGGCCAATGGTGGCACGAACTCTACATGCAGTCATCAGGAGGGAGCCTGAAGCTGGATAGCATCTAGGAAGAAGCTAATCTACTTGGATGACTACTTAGCAGCCACCTTGGTCCCCAAAAGATGGTACTTTAAAATAGAGCAGGAACTCTGGGCACTGCCTTTTATTTTGGAGAAGGAGTGGTAACTGTACAAGGCACTTCTTCATGGTAGAAACACTAATCATGCTAGAAAAGGCAGAAATGACTCCAGGGATATTATTCAAGTGACCATTTTCAGCAAGCAAATGGATCAGGTCATAAGGGGAGATAACCTCTCTTTTGTGGTCCTTTTGGATTTTCACTTTATTAGAATGCTTTACATAAGGATTCATGATTGAAGCAGCCATTTTTGGTTCTTTCAAGATTTGTACTAGTTTCAATAATTCCTTTTCCACCTGTTCTAGTTTATTCTGTTTAGATGTAGAAGAATAACAACCAGTTGCACAGTGACCTTCCATACCATTTATCTGAACAGGTGTCTTACAAACTTAGCAACGGCCTGACCAAAGATGTATTGAAGCCTCCCACCATCCAGAAGAGCCTGGACATTGCAGGGAGTCCATGTTCTCCCAGGTGGCTATTGGAACTTATATATTCTTATCTCTCAATAAAGAATCCACATCTGAACCACAGAGCAAAACATATTCCAGTGGAAAATTTTTCAATTCTCCAAAGAATGGTACATAATTACTGTTTTTCCAGAACCACAGGAGATAAAAAACTCTTATTAATTAAAAGGTATGTTTTAGGACTTTATCACTTCATCATCATGTGTTAAGAAAGTCCATCTAAAAGGTGTTGAAAGCAAAAAAAGAAAACTATGCTTTAAACTAGCTACTGAAACAAGGACAAAAATCATTTTCTCTTTCAAACATAAACATCATGTGAACACACATGTATGCATGCACTCACATCACAAAGAGAGGGAAA
>VMDR010035470.1:0-10751 GCA_007922815.1 Macrotus californicus | reverse complement strand
CTCAAATGTTGACTCTTTTCTCATTAATATGCTTATTTTTGTTTACTTGTATTTTGTGTGATTATGTTTGTTTTTAAAATATTTTAATCATCTTGATAATTATCTCCAAAACCATACACAAAGTGTTCATATATCTATTCTTGTTTTTCAACTTGATACTGTATTGTTTTCCTAATATAAAATATGATGGTCATGATTCAATTACTACCTTCTGTTGTGTTCACATATGCCTCGTTCTTCTGAAATCATGACAGATTTTATTTTCGGCTTCCCTATTTATTATCTACATAGATTTGCATATTTACTTAAATTTTATTTTATAACCTATCCACTTAAGACATTATTTTTCTGATTATTCACGATGTAAGCAAATGTAATGCCCCCTCTTCTCCTATATTTTATTCACCATTATTTTTCCATAAATATCTTTCAACATTTACTTGTTTTTGTTTCTATAAACGTCGTTCAGTTAACAGATGTTTATTGAACACACGTCACACAAAGGTAACAGCATTTCATCACTTTCAAGTCACTGCTAAACATCCTGTAATTCACGGAGCAGCCTCCCCCAAGCCAAGGAATTATCTAACCCAAAGGATAACAGTGCCAACACGGAAGAAACTGCACCAAGGTATCTAACTTCTCTAGCAGCCTATTTGTGACAGTGAATAAATGTTCTTCTTTAATGTCATTTTTTAAAAAACTTTTGACTTCCTGTTCTATTTTAGTTCATTCATTTTCTAAGCCAACTGCACCGTTAGCAATTGGGTTTTTAAAATTTTACTCAAATCTTACATGATATTTTTTTGAATCCTATGTCTTTTTTTTTTCCTGTGTTTTGTCTCAAATTTGCTGATGTACATTCTAGAAAAATCACTTTCAGAGGTGAGGAGTAAACTTTATGAATCTCTGCATATCTAAATGTGTGTCTGTGCTGCTGTTAAATAAAAATGTTGATTTTTTTCTGAAACAAAGGGTATATTCAGCCACATGTTAGCCAGAAGAGGACCAGATCCTGAGGCATGCAGCTAAGCCCCCGGAAGCAGAGCCAGGCGAGAAGACAAACATGCCTACTGTCCTGGGCTGGGCAGGGCTCTTTACACAATGAGTTTGGAGAAGAAAGCTGCAGGTTGTTCAGAAAGAATTTATATTGGCTATAGATAAAGGGGACAGAAGAAGGAAAAGCAAAGAGAAGTTCTGGGATCAGTGCAAAGTCCACAAGGAAGAAGGACTTGCTGCTTTTGGGTTGGTTGTGGGCAAAAGTCCAAAAAATTCCTGCATAAGCAAGATGCAGTGGTATCTGGTGATCTGCTAGTCTCTCTAGATAAAAGCTGAAATAGCCACCTGGAAGCCGATTCAGAGTTTCAACGTGCATTCAGAAATGTGAGCAGTAGCCTATTAGTTTCAGCCAGGGACCTTGTTAACTGATTAATCTCCCTTCTCTCCCTCTCTCTCTCTCTCTCTCTCTGTCTCTCTCTTTCTCTCTCTCTCTCTCTCTGTCTCTCTCTCTCTCTCCCCCCACTCCCATTCTCTGATGGGCTGTAACAATTTAGAACGTCTTAGAATTTTTCTCTTGTCACTGCACTTGCCCTTGATATTTTGGCATAGAACAGCCTTTTCCTTTGGAACTTAGAATAACTTTTTTTCCACTGTCATTCAGTTTTGCTGATGAGATGTCAGATTCCAATCTTATTCTCATTTCATTATAAGTGACCAGCTTGTTGTTTTTGTCTCTGCCTATTTTGGAATCTTTTGAAATATCTTCCATGTTCTAAAATTTCCTGAGGGATGTGCTTCAGTGGGCATTTTCCATTCATCCTGCTTAGGGCTACATGGACTGACTATTTTGTGCTGATGATTCACATCGAAACGTCCCTAGGACTTTTTTTATTCTTCCACTTTTTTATCCTTCACTTTTTAATATTTTAAGACAATTTGTTCAATCCCAATTAGAAATTAAACGTTCAGGCACATGGGCTCTGGAGCCCATGTCATGTGCTACCCAGATTTGAATTCCAATTGTGCCCTTTGCTGTCTGAGTGACACTTTGTTTGGGTCACTTTACTTCTCTGTGCCTAGTTCCTCAGTCTGTGAAATGGAGACCACATTGCAACTACTTCATAAGGTAACTGTAGGGATTATGCTGGCATGCATTGAAGAAATTAGAAGTTTTTCTGGCACATATCACCTTTGAAATGTTTTCTAACATTATTTCCATACAAGTATTTTTGGTACACTATACTGTCTCCATAGGTCAATGAATATATTTTTGGCCCTCAGAAAATGACATTTACATGCCTTTTCTCCAGATAAGATCAGATACAAGTACAAAAAATAATGTACATGAGATTTGCTTGTAAGTTCTGTGTCTCTGTAAATGACACTCAATATGGTCATAGATCGATTTTGATTGGATCCACAGGTTCATTTTAATTATTTCTCCTTTGCAAAACTATTTTAGGGGATTGTGAAAGGGAAGTTTTGAACCTCCCCATTAACAAATGCATATGAGATCCCAGGTTGTTACCTACATGAACGGATCACACGCACAAAGAACAAAGACTCATACAATAATTCAACAAACCTCAAAATACCATCCCTGGTACATCTCTTCCATCAACAAAAATCCAATTGAGCCTTCCCTTTCCCCTTTTGACCCTAATTTTTTTTTCAGAATTTCCCCCATTTGAGGAAAAAGCGTAGTCTTTGCATCAAAAGACTTAACTTCCCATCTTATCTCTGTCATGTGCTACCTGCAAAATTCCAAGTAAGGTCCGTCCCAGGGCGTCACTGTTCCTGCAGGGCATGACACGAGTTTCACCCAAATAGTGTGAATGAGGTAGGCAGAACACATGTGCACCCAGCAAACAGTAAATATGAAAGCTTCCTCTCTCCTTTTCTACGCCCGATTCCATGTAAGTTAACTTCCTCGAGAAAGAATGAGGTGAGTAGGGTGATCACCGAATATTGTTTAACCTGCACGTAAACTTTTCTAATTTGGTTCTGCACCAGTGTTTCATTAATGAGTACGAAATAATCCTATATTTTACATGTCTTTGTATTTCACTTTATCCCTCACTAGTCAGCACGTTTCTGTGTTTCATTCTGTTGAGTTTTAAAGGCTTATGGTGGGCAAAGCATATGGCATGTTTAGGTTCTCATGTCTAAATTTCTATCACTTTTTACCTGTCAGGAATATTTATTCTTCCACAGAATCATAATATTGAAAACATAGGTTTCCTCTTAAAAGAACTACTTATTTCTTTTCCTCAATGGGAATTCTTGATATTTTGGCACAAATATATGGAAAAAATAACATATAGTTGGATGACTCCCAGAAGGAGAAGTATTTGACAAGCTTGTTCTGTTAATAGTAATTAACTCAAAGTGCAAATTTTAAGATCACTCTCTATATAATAAAATCTCTTTGGCTAACCTCAAAGTATTAAATGATTACAATTTTAATGGAAAATTTCTGGCAAAATATTCACCATTGGCTTATATAATGTCCCAAGGAAGGGGTTTTAATACTACCAAGAGAAGGTTAAAGTCCATTGAACAGTGCCCTTCATTTTCCTGGAATTGTGCCTAGCTCTTGAAAAGCAATTTACAAAAGGCCTTTCTTTCTACTATAATCTTTTTTTTCCTTCCTGATGACTCTTTTATTTTAATGCTTATATGGAGAGCCAGATAGTCCCTTAATGCAATGTTCTGGTGCATTAGGCATTGTTCATGAGTGAGTGAAAAGAACTAAAATGTGGATAATGCGAAGACTGGAAAGAACATGAAAAAATGACCGAGCATCACTGCCAGTATCATTTATTAATAGCAGCTCAGCGGTCAGTCACTTCTGCAAAGGGAGGGATTGATCACCTCATATGTTAGGACAATTCCACTCTAATCAGCCACCAGATAAATAGGATGTTCTCACTCCATCTCCCCCAGTTTTCTCCTTAACCCATTTCCAGAGGTCAGAGCCATTGCAACCATCCTAAAGGTGAAATTCCTTAGTCACCTTCTTTGAAAACTACCAAATTTCAGTTTTGTCATTTGTTCAACTAATATTTTATTTAAAGGAAGAGGGGCAAAGAGCATGTATAATTTCAGCTCCTCACCACAGCGGTGTGTATTCTTTTCCCTATTGCCACAAATTTGGGAGCTTAAAACAACACAGATTTCTTTCTCAAACTATAAGAGCTAAAACAATAATAAAAAAAAATTCAAAAATTTAAAAAACAATGTATTCTCATAGTTCTAGAAGGTGGGAGTCTTAACTCAGGGTGTTGGCAGCGCTACATTTCTGCTGCAAGGTCCAGGAGACTCTGTTTACTTGTTGGTTCTACCATCTAGAGAATGCCTACATTTCCTGACTCATGGCCCCTTCTCGATCTTAAATGCATCACTACAAGAGCTGTTTCCATCATCCTCTCATCTTCTTCTGTGGCCACATCTCTCTCTGCCTTCATCTAATAAGGACACTTGTCTTTATACTGGACCCACTCAGATAATCCATGAAAATCTCCATATTTCAAAAATTTTAATCATAACTGCAAGGTCCCTTTTGCCATCTAACATAACACAGGTTCAGGGAATTTGGACATCTTTGGGAACCATTATTCAGCCTGCCACAAACAGATTGACTATTTCAATTCCGTGAGTCATTCCAACAAGATTCAAAGATTATGTGTTTGCTAAATTATCAGAATTGTTTATGTAAATATATAAAATCTATGACATTACCTAGCAGGGGTGTCCAATCTGCTGCCCATGGGCTGCATGCAGCTCAGGATGGCTATGAATGCAGCCCAACACAAAATCATAAATTTACTTAAAACATTATAAGATTTTTTTGTATGATTACGTGTCTCAGTGTATTTAACATGTGGTCCAAGACGACTCTTCTCCCAGTGTGGCCCAGAGACAGCAAAAGGTTGGATATCCTTGATGCAGGATATTCCTACAAAGAAAACTGCTAATCAAAACTATTAAACAAGATAAGTACAAAAATATTTAGCAATGCAAAAATGGAAATAACTTAAAAAAGAAAACACAAATGCTCACACTTGAAGTATAAACATTTCAATATGATTCATACAATTATCATTTCCAAAGTTTTTCTGTTGTTTGTTTAAGGAAGAAGCTTTAACCTAAAGGCTAGTTTCTTTATAATAATTGATATATTGATTAGCTGTTAAACAAGTTATATAGATTTCATGTAGGAAATTTAGATATTTTATAACTACTTGAGAGTGGTAAGGTCAGTTTGGAGAAAATAAAGGCTTAGATGTCTCCAGGATCCTACTCACAAATGTTTAGAAGTTCAGTGACCATTATCAGTCACCCATAATTTTTTAAATTTATTAAACTTGAAGCCAAAATTGGATCTTGTGAAAAAGTTCTGATTCCCAGGAGAGTGCTATGGTTTAATCCACTGAAATGAATTTTCCAGAGGAACTTGAGATTCAAAAGTCAAGGGAGAAACTTTATATTAAATAAGTTACCTCAATGGTGTTTCTCTTTTGGTTTGCACAAAGTACTATGTTTATTAAAGGTTTAAATTAATTTCATCATAAAACATAAGGATACTGATAATATTATTAGTTACTATTTTATACACACACATACACAAACATGAATAAAAATAGATTCATGGATTTTTTAAAATCTCCACTTACTGTATTGGATTTGGATATGAAAATAATGTCATAGATAAATGCGACTCAGAGATACCATACATAAAATTACATTGCAAACACAAGAAGACCAGAGTATCAAGAACTATGCAGTCTTTTCACTTTCTATGGGTCTATTTGGAAATAAAAGTTTTGCAATCTGCTTTCCAAAATTACCTGGGATTGATACACATCAGGATTATGGACCTTAAAAATGAGGGGGGTCCTCAAGAAAAAACAGCAGATTGGTTGAAAGACGTAAACACCAAAAGATATAGGTCCAAGTCTAGCCTCTGTTCTTATTAGTGAACTCAAGGAAAAATCACTCACTTCTCTGAGAGTCCAATTGTCCTTCTATAAGAATGAGATAATAATACATGCATCCCTTTGTTTCACTGAATTCTTCCGAAAAGAGTTTGTACGTCTTTTCTGGCTCTCACGTGCTGTACAAAATCGACAACAGAAACTATCTACTGAGCACCGGCACCATGGCAAACAGCATTCTCCAAATCACAAAGAACTCAACACAGTAGATATAACCCCACGAACATCCTGTCATAATCCAGAGTTTCATGAAAACAGATAAAATATTAGTTTTATAAGATAGTAATTTTAAATTTTATATAATTTTTAAATTTATACATTGTAATTTTTAAAATTAAGATCAGAGTTCTCAACTTGGACCAAAACTCCACTCAATTACCTAACCTAAAATCAAATCTATAATGTCTGGAAAAGTTTAGAACTTGACAATGGGTAGAAAAGAGGGACGCACACATTAGTTAGTCCTTATATTCTTATTTCAAAAGTCATACACTGAAAGATGGAGAGTAACTTAGAAACATAGGGAGCTTTATTCACTTGTCTGCCTACCTCAAGTAAGAATGATGCTCTATATACCTACAAATGCTGAGCTCATTGGATTTCACATATGAGTGAAATCATATGGTATTTGTCTTTCTCTGACTGGCTCATTTCGCTTAGCATAATGCTCTCCAGCTCCATCCATGCTGTGGCAAAGGGGTAAGATTTCCTTCTTTTTATGGCTGAGTAGTATTCCATTGTATAAATGTACCACACTGAAACCTATATGACTTTATTAACCAAAGTCACCCCAATAAATTTTTTTAAAAAGTGAAAAAAATGAAAATAAAAAGAAATTTCTAAAAAAAAGAAAAAAGTTGACTTTATTTTACTGGTTCACTTAATAGTTCACACAGACGCCTCAGCATCTCCTGTCATTATACTATGTATAAACCAGGCTTACTGGTCTTATCTTAAGCAACTGGTAACCAATAAAACAAATCCAATCTGGGTGATGGTTCCCATAATTTGATTAATAAATCAAATCGTGCACATGATTTATCTAGAAGGTTATCATTGGGTATGTGTTTCCAGATAAAAAGCTTTTGCTATTTTCAAAGTGGATATCTTGCCCTACCCCATTTATATTCAACCACACCTAGAGCATTAATATTTCTTCCAATTCCCATCCTCTATCTATTCTCTCATTGCACTTTTGTTTTAAAGCAAGTCAGGAGAAAAAAGGTTCCAGTTGAAGATGCAAATATCATCCAAAATCTCTTCTTCAGGTCATGGCAAACACTGTGTATAAAAAAGAATTGCAGACATTTTCTGGATGCTATGAGCCTCTGAGTGATCCGCTCTGCATGGAAATTTATTGTACCCAGTCTGTCAACAAAAGTGACAAATTAATGCAGCTGGGAAAATGTGCTTCTTCTCTACTGACAATATATTATCGAGGCCAGGCATGCATTCATTCATCTTCATTTCAAAGTTTCCAGCATACAGTTTGTTATAAGAAACTTTACTACTCTATATGCATATTGGTATATATGCAAATATCTAAACATATATGCAAAATATAGAAAATGGATATAAATTTGAATTATCATTAAAGCAACTTAATTTCATTTTAAGGCTTTTTTGACGATGTTTTGGTTAGGAAAAGAGAACTACCACAGTGTTAAAAGACATACCTTTTCAGTCTGAGAATATAACAGCTTGCTCCCCTTTAAGAGATATCATACTTTCACTTTAAAAAAACTTAATGTGATTGAAGATAACCTTGTCCAAAGCACTTTCTATGGACTTCTGAAGCCAGATATGGTAGAATTTATTCTCAGAAGAGAATATGTTGGGGAAATGTGTATTTAATCACTTTAATTTACATGTATCTGTGTTGAATGATATTTCAACCAAATATTCTAGAATCTAAACCATAGCTTTCTTTTTTAAAAGACTTTATTTATTTTTAGACAGAAGGGAAGGGAGGGAGAAGGAGAGGGAGAGGAACTTCAGTGTGTGGTTGCCTTTCATGTGCCCCCTACTGGGGGCCTGGCCCACAACCCAGCATGTGCCCTGACTGGGAATCGAACCAGCAACCCTTTGGTTCACAGGCCAGCACTCAATCCACTGAGCCACACCAGCCAGGGCTAAATCTTATGTGTTTTATTCTCAGTGACGAATACTCTCTAAAGCAGGGGTGTCAAACTCATTTTTACCAGGGGACTCATCAGCCCAATTGCCTTTGAAGGGCCAAATGTAATTTTAGGACTGTATAAATGTAACTACCCCTTAACAGTTAAGCAAGAGCTCGATGCTGCTGTTAGGTAGAAACAAGGTGCCAGGCCGAATAAAACAAGGCAGAGGGCCAGATTTGGCCCACGGGCATTGTGCTTGCCACCTGTGTTCTAGATCACAATGAAAGTCCTAAGGTAACAGTTTTAATCATTGAGTGCATTCATTAATGCTGGTGGTTTCAAACCATCAAAAAGTTAAACAGGAGAAGTCATTCACCTACAAATCTCTTTGGACACAATAAATCCCATAAATTCTTATTTCTTATTTCTGTAATCCTAAATTTTCAACAAATTTTAAAGCAAGAAAGAAATTTATTTTGTTTTGGATGGGTGATAAGTTACAATATAACCCATTCCAGGAGTGCATGTCTGGGGTTGTGAAGTGTCTAAATTAGAAACGAGATTTCAAGCGTTGCATGATGGGAGTGTCTTCTCCTACCATCTGCATTTGTTCTAGATAAAACAGTAGTCTTCAGTACCACCTTCAGTTCCATCAGCCTGCTACATATATCAAATAAGCTCCCTTTGGCAGAAGCTACAGCATCTAATTTCCCTGGAAACTGTATCACCTATTTGCATTGAACACCTTTTACAATATCAGAAAAACAAAAAAATCTGCTTACAAAACTAAATATGAAGCAGAAAACTTTTAGATTCTCTTTTTAAAAAATTAAACTCTTTGCAAGTTGAACTTCTCAACTAAAAAAAATCAACAGCGTCCATGTCAAAATGTTAACTGTTGGCAGGTAGTTTGTGGCAAAGTTGGCTAAATAATAAAGCAAATTTGGAATTGTGTATAGATCTCTGCTGATACTATCTTTATTTGTCTTACCAAAGAAAAAAAGACCTAAATTGGATGTCTGAAATATAATTTATGCAGGAACATGTACAGGGTGCATGCAATCAATGAAGATCGGCTACTGACAGTGCAAGAACTAGAAGCTGACCTGGGGGTTCCAAAAACTGTTGTGCCTGGGATTTTGATGCAGGATCTTGGCATGAAATGTGTAGTGGCGAAATTCATTCTGCAGCTTCCACTACCAGAGCAGAAGGAACATCGTGCAGAATTTTGGGAGGACTGCGTGAGGTTCCAAAGGACCTACTTTGAAGGGGACTGAGGCATCATTGCCCTGTGTACAATGTTTCTTGTATCTTGTACCTTCAATAAATGTCTCTATTTTTCATAGTACATGGCTGGATACTTTCTGGACAGACCTCATATGTACATTTATTTAATATCTATAGGCTAATTTAAAGAATAATTCTGATTTCAGTCTTGTTCCTCTATACAAGAAGTAACCTCTGGCGTGAATTCTGCATTTATTATTGTTTGTTTTTTTCTTATTGTTTTTGCCATGTCTACATTTTGGACAGGATGGATTCCTTAGATTTCCATCTTTAAACTTTATATTATTTTTCCCCCTAGGACTTGATTTTAGGCTTGACCTCCTGCTTTTGAGAATCATTCACATTGACAATTTCTATCTAAAAGTCATTTGTTTTTACTCCCTCTTTACTACAATTCAAGGGAAAGAAAGAAAAGACCTCCAAATCCTCATTTTTTTTAAATTTTTGCTAACCTACTTTCTGTCATTGTGGGTTTGTCTGTTCTGACAGTTCACATGAATGAAATCATAAATCATATAATGCATGGCCTTTTGTATCTGGCTTCTTTCACTTAGCAAAACATCAAGGAACATTCATGTGATAGCATGTATCATCAGTACCTGATTCCTTTGAATGGCCAAATAATATCCCATTGCATAGCTATACAGCATTTTGTGTATCCATTCGTCAGTTGATAGACATTAAGGCTGTTTCTACTTTCCCTAATGTAAGATATGCTCCATTGAACATTCATGTAGAAGTTTTTGTGTTTGCGCACACACACACACACACACACACACACACACACATACCCCTAGGAAGGGTACTACTGGGGCATATGGAAACAATAGGTTTCACTGAGGAACTGCCAGATTGGTGTCCAAAGTAGTTGCAGCATTTTACATCCCCATGTGCAATTCATGTGGGTTCTGATTACTCCACATCTTTACCAAGGCTTGTTATGACTTGACCTATTGATTACAGCCATCCTAGTGGGTAAACAGTGGTATCTCATCATGATTTTGATTTCTGTGTTTCTCATGACTAAAAATGCCTACTCATGTGCTGATTGATATGTATATCTTCTTTGAAAAAATATACACTTAAGTATTTTGCCCATTTTAAATTGGATTATTTGTATTTTGTAGTTGAGTTGTAAAAGATCTTTCTAACATATTCTATATGAGAGTCTCTTATCAGATATATGATTTATAAATATTTTCTCGTTTATGTAGGTCATCTTTTCATTTTCTTTTGTTTCCTTTGAAGCTGAACAGAATTTTAAATTTTAGTTGAGTCCAATTTATCTATTTTTACTTTTGATGTTATATTTAAAAAAAAAAAGCAAAATACTGCCTAATTCAAGGTC
>VMDR010035469.1:0-10757 GCA_007922815.1 Macrotus californicus | reverse complement strand
GAAGTCTCAGCTGGAACTATGCAAATGCCATGGTTACATGGTTACCCTATGAATTAAGCTTTTGTAACATCCAGAATTCCAAGAAAACAGTCAGTAACAAGCAAGACATTAAGAGAAAATGTTTGCAACATGTTGCCTAAAACCACTAGGAATACACTATAGTGTTGTATATAACAAATTGGGAAAATTATTTTTATTACACATTTTGAGAGTGTTTAATCCTTTCCCTTCCACCCCCAGGATTAAAGGCAGTTGTAAAACCTTCTAAATATAGAAAATTTCTCCAGGATATCTCCCATAAATATGGTTACAAGCTACATACCTTAGGACAGGGGTATCAAACTCATTTTCACTGGGGGCCATATCAGCCTTGCAGTTGCCTTCAAAGGGCTGAATGTAATTTCAACTCCTTAATAGTTAAGAAGTAGTTATATTTATACAGTCCTAAAATTATTTTGGCTCTTTGAAGGCAGCCATGTGTTGATGTGGCCCCCAGTGAAAATGAGTTTGACACCCCTGCCTTAGGAGTTACTTTCAGTTCAACAATAAATTTCATCCACATTTTTCATGGTAACTTCATTGTGTTCAAAAACTACGTTTTCTAGTGGTCCCTTAAATTACAATAGGTTTTCGTAACAAAATTTTTGAAGTCTGATCTATATTATAGAACATGTGCTCCAGATTGTGTATCCAAATCTAAAAATACTTCCCCAAATACATAAGGAATACTTAGAGCCTTCACTTGTATAAAAGAATGTGGGAATCTAGAAGACCTACAACCCTTTTAATAAGAGCCATCAATATTTTCTGAGCACTCATTAAGGACCAACCTGTGCTACTTTAATTCTCATGACAATTGTATACAGGAAGGCATTATCCACCTTAAAAACAAAAATCAACCAGGTATTCTGTCACCAAAAATAATTTATTAGGGGAAAAAACAAAGGATTGAAATGCAGTGTGTGTAGCCATGGTGCACCAAATAAAGGAAGAGAAGGAGAAAAAGTAAGAAGGCCCTTTTACAGAGGGGAAGAGGAAGTTAGCAGAGGGAGGGGCTATTAAACCTCAGAGCTCTGCAGTAAAGGGCCAGTTCTTCCTGCAGGGCTCTCTCCCAGAGGTAAAGTGTGAGAGCCCCTCCCACAGCCCTCCCTATCTCTGCCCAGGTTAAGGCCTGTGTCATAAATTTGAACAGCTTTATTATTTTTCCCACTGTGTAAGCTAAGATGGTAGATTTGAATGTAGAACTCAAACTTGAGTCTATATGGATCCAGAGCACCAAACTTTAGCCTCTGTACTTAATCACATTCTTCATGAATTACCAGTTCCCACGTGGAGCAGCCTCTTGTTTTTAAATTTACCCTTATACAGAGCCCTGCTCTTTCCTAGGAGAGGTCCAGGCACTGTCCTTTTGTGGTAGGCAGTCAGATAGACTTGAGTAGAGTAAGGACGATAGGCCAGGTATGGAAGGTCACCAGGGTGGAGAGATCCAAGTGCCTAGCAATGGGAAAAACTGGGAAAACAAAAACCTTGCCTTCCGGGTGACCTTTCCTCTTGCTGGTCATGTGGTTTAAACCCCGGATATTTCATATCACTGGTTGTGCCACTGAGACCCTCCTCTGACCTTTTCTGCCCTGGCATGTCACTAGTCATGCAGTAGAGCCCCTTGGAGGAGGAACAAGGGGCTGAAGAATGGTCTCCTGAGCCTCCCACACAGGCCTTTGCCTGATCACTCCCTTAAGCATCAATCCCTAGAGATAAGATCTAGGTCTCAGTTATGTTTCAGCTCCAGGCCCGGAAAAGGAGTAAAACTGGAAAAAAAAAGCCTTCATGCTGCCTGTCACATACCAAACCCAATAAGCAGAGACAGGGGTTGAATCTTTATGGACCCTTTATTCAGATGACCGGCAATCTGGGAAGACCGCGCGGGAGTTTGTATCCTAAGGGACAGTCTTACATTTCACTCAAGACAGCCTTTTTATAACAGAGAATATACAAGGTGCAGTGAGGGGTTTTGAAATTCCGGGAAAATTAAATAAAAGAAAACTTCGGCATTCTCGCCTTGGGCAGTTAGCTGTTCCCTGGGTGGGCCTGGCGGTCATCTGTCTCTGGCAAGTGGTGAGTCTTATCTGCAGTTCCTGAAACAATAGCTTTATCATATGCATTACCTACTAGGCTTATTAACTATTTACCTTAAACTAAAGTTTTCCAACTCTTGAGTCCCCTATCAAAACGAAATAAGCAATGGCAGGGCTGACATCAGGTCCAGCTGCATTGATCAATGACTCCCAGCCCTGGCACTGACCAATCCGTGGAGACCATGGCTCTGAAAGGACACAGCTGGAAAGCTAATGAATACTCTGTTGAGATCCTCCCCTGGGACACACCCTAAAATCCCCATCCTTAAGAGCCCTTAGGAGGGAGGACCTAGCACTGCTCTCTCTCTAAGGCTCTCTCTTTATGGAGCATACCCAAGCCTTTCCCCAACCTTTTCACCCAGATGCATTTTTCTTGCCTCTTTCTCCTAAGCTCCAAAGGCCTTTTCTTTTGCCTCTGTAACTTGTTTTCTGAGCCCATTTCTTCTATGGCTCATTTCTTCTACCTCTGTGACTTTCTAAATGAACTTTCTCTTGTAGTTTGAGGCTTAATTCTGAAGTCTTTCTTAGTCAGAACTCAGGTACTGGGGCTGCTGAACTGAGGACCAACACCTGGTGCCATTTTTGCCGCCAGCACTTTCATCTACCATATAGGCATTCTCAGGCGCTAAAAGCTGAGAACTTTGGAGTAAACCAAAAATGGGGAACTTAAATAGGAACAGTTGGCTGGTAATTGGAGACTACTGTACTTTTCTCTTTAAAAGCAGTTAAGTTTTTTTCAAAGGAATATAGTAGCAATTTTAGAGTATCTGGTTCTAAGATTGCAGTGCCATCTTTATGCTACCCACTCAATCCATCAGTCAGGCTTTTATTTAATTTTCCATTTACTATTTGGTTTATTGAAGTCCATGGGAATGGATTTTTTCTGAATGCCAACACCTGCTGACTTTCATACTGTAATGCTTCACCTTTCCAACTTTGCTTTGTTGTATTTCCTATTTCTGGCCCATTCTGTGTTTTGGTAATCAATGGTGTTTTTGCCCTTTAGCTTCAGTCCTGCTGCTGCCGTACGGAGTGCCTGGTGACTGGCAGCTTTCTAGAGAGAGGCAGCACCTGGGTGCTCAGAAGACCATTTTCATTGCACAATGACTCAGTGGGGAGCTAGAACTTGGCAACCAGAAAAAAAAAGGAGTAATTTCAAATTGGTGGAATTTTCTTCAAAAGACCTTTTATAACCACTTGGAAATCTTTGTATTTGAATAAGACTGGAATAAAAGACTCCTCGAAGTGTTCATGTGTGTGTATTTTCCACTAGAGTCAGAAGGAAAGAGGACAATTTTCAAAAACTTTTGACTTTTTTCTTTCTGTTATCAGTAAAGTAGATCTAGTAAGTTTTTAAAAATCCATTCATCATTTGTTTCTTAAAATATGTACTTGTTTCATTATAAAATTATTGCATAATTGTATAGACATCTTATAAAATACAGAAAAGTCAAACATTAAGAGTCAAACCTAAAGCAACATTCCAGCGTTCAGAGAACATTGTCTTGCTAACATTTGGTTTGCTAACATTTGGTATGCTTTCATTCCCTGATCCAGAAATCATTACTCTTTTTTTTTTAACAATAATTTCTGTGGTGAAAGTAAAGCTGAATTTGTGACTTTTTAAATATTTTATTTATTTTATTTTTAGACAGAGGGGAGAAGAGGGAGAAAGAGAGGGAGAGAAACATCAAAGTGTGGTTGCCTCTCACATGCCCTCTACTTGGGACCTTGCCTGCAACCCTGGCATGTGTCCTAACTAGGAATTGAACTGGTGACCCTGTGTTTCTCAGGCCAGTGCTCAATCCACTGAGCCACACTAGCCAGGGGAGAAACCATTACTCTTTTAAAAATATTTTATTTATTTTATTTTTTAGAGGGAAAGGAGGGAGAAAGATCAGGGAAGAAACATATATATCAGAAATAGCGATTGGTTGCCTCTTGCATGTGCCCCAACTGGGGACGGAACCTGCAACCCAGGCATGTGCCCTGAGTGGGACTCAAACTAATGACCTTTTTCTTTGCAGAACGATGCTCAACCAACTGAGCCACACTGGTCAGGTCAGGAATATTACTTTTAAAAATTATATTTCTTTAAGCTTCTCAGGCACTGTGTAGCACATGTGAAAACCAGACAGAAATGTAGCATTCTTTTTGGTATTGCTGTTTTCAGTGGCATCAGTAGAACCAAAAAATCTTGTGGCACTTAATAGAAAAGTATTACACTTGAAGAATAAAATTCTAATTTTTTGAAGTTAATTAATAGAATGTTTATATATTTTATTAGTGCTATTGTTTTGGTAGCTTTTATTAATCTTCTGAAAATTAATGTCCAAATATACAGCACCAAAGGTTATCTTTTAATGTCACTAATATCAAGGAATGGGTAAATTAAATTTTGACTGCTTTTAAATTTCACGAGTATTTATTTAATTTAAAAAGTTTGGGGAATTGGAAAGGCCTTTGACCAAACTGTCAGATTGGTGAGTTATTCTGTAAATTTACTCCTTTTAAGCTTCCCAGTTTTCTCTGTTAACAGTCCAACCTCCTGACCCTTCTCAGACTTTCTTAACCCCTTTACATGTACATGTATGTGCACACAAAAACACATACATGTACAGACATGAATATAGTTATGGATAAAAGTATGTGTGTGTGCATTTTTTTCTAAATTTTCTTTCTTTTTTTAGTTTCTAGTCCAGAGGAGACCCAACCCATGGATTTACACTTTGATGCTTATAGCACCTTAACTACAATCTCTCTCAAACTGAATTTATGACCAACCAGACTCAGCAACTTCTATCCCTCTGGCTATATTTTCTTTTTTGGTGAATGGTGACATCAATACCATTCTTTTAGCAATCCAGATCTGAAACTTGGAAATAACCTTTTTTTTATTTATGACCCCATATTCAATTATTTATCAACTATTATTGATTTTACCTCTGAATCATTCAGATCCTCCTCCTCCTTATTTATAGACTTAATTTGGGTTCTTGTCAAGTCTCCCTAAGATTATGTCAACACCCTCCTATGTCAGGCAGTCTCTGACAAGACACAATGGCACATACAAGTTGGGCATTGTGAAGACAATTTAGTTAAGAGACTATTGCAATGGTTTGGGCATAGTGTAGAACACAATAAAAATGGTGATATCCCACGTGAAGTGGATTTTATCACCCCTGAAGGGACAGTTGAAGGGAGCATATATAATGTATAAATATAGAGATATGTAGAGAGTGCTATATACAGAGAAGTGCTTGATAGGAACTATGGTCTTTAGATGGAGGCCTTCCTTTCAGGAAGGAGCCTGGGGAGTAGATACCTAAATTTTACTTTCCTTCCTGTCTTCGATATCTTGCTGTTGCTTCCCACTGGCTGACGCCAACTGAAAGTCAGAAGAAAGGAACCATTGTTTCAGTCCCTATAGGGCAGCACACAGTTGCGTGGAAAAGGGCAAGGAGTGGGTCCCAGAAGCAAACAGAAAATATCCCATATACTGTAGCCTCCTTTCATTATTTTAATCTACCTCAACTATAATCTAAACAAACAAGACAAAACGAAACAAAACAGAACAATACTATTTTTATCATATTTTCAGATTTTTATTTGTAAATGCCATTATTCTTTTGTCTAAAGAGTCTCAGTGTGTCTCCAGGGCTTTCAAGTTAAGAAGGGAACTTGTAGGAAAGCATACAGGTCATTCAAAACTTGTCCCACAGCCAAGTGACCCCTCTAATCCGCACATCTCTAATGTCCTCCGGCAGTGATAGATATCGACAACTGTGAGACATTCCATGTACCATCTCCAGAACCCTCTCTTGGCATACTGTCTTTTTACTCCTTTATATAATTTCCATCTGTCCTTTAAAATTCTATGTTCTCTCCTATTGGAAACTTCCCTTGGCTTTCTGGGAAGCTTTTCTTTCCTGACTTGTCCCATAACTCTTTAACACAAAAATCTATAAAAAAATTGTGATTTGCTATTTGGTTCTTTTTGTTAAACCTTTGAGAATGTTGAAAGAAGAAGCTTTGCTTTATAACTCTGAAAATAGAGTTGGGTACATGAAGAAGTGTTTAAAACTATTTAAATATGCATTATATAATATTTAAGGTCTCTTAAAATGTCTAATAATGAAAAGTAATGTAAACATCCAGGTTTAGAAATAAATCAGCCTAATTGCATCCCTTTTTCTCAGCACCAAGGTAATTACTATACTAAAATTACTATTTTTTATTTCTAGTGTTTATTTATACTTCAATAGGGGTGATCTATATCTCTAAATAGTGTATCATTTCATTAAGTGATATCACACTGTAAAGCAGTGAGCAGTTAATATTAGTAGTGATATTTTGATTGGATATATGAATAGGTCCAAACAGTCTTCCTCAACCGCTAACCCAAAACTCAAGATGGCAGGAGTTATGACTGCCATTGACCCACACATTGACCCTTCTCTGGATTATGGGTGCTACTTATGTGTATAATAATGTATAAATCTTATGGTATTTACATTGCATGACAAAGGTAAAGGGGTTATTCATATTTAATAAAGGTCTCACTCTAATTAGTTGACTTTTAGTAAATCAAAAAGGAGGTTATTCCCTGTGGGCCAAACCTATTCAGCTAAGCCCTTTAAAAGTGACTTAAGCAGTAGACATGCTCTCCCACTGGCATGGAAAGAGAAAACCAGTCAAGCTATGAAGGAGAGGGGTGGCTTCTAGCAGCTGAGAGCCTCACCCCTCCAACTGTGAGGAACTGAATTCTGCCTATAACCTGAATAAGTTGGGAAGAGGGTCCCAAGCTCCAGACAAATACTCAGCTCAGCTGATGCTTTGGTTTCCGCCTGGTGAGACATTAGCAGAGAACCCAACAAAGCTATGTTTAGATCTGCAACTCATGAAAATTGTGATCATAAATGGGTGATATTTTAAGCAACTAAATTTTTGGTAATTTGTTACATAGAAATAGAAAACAAATAATGTATTTATCTTTCTTCTTCTAATTACTTTAGAGACACTTAAAATAGTTCCCTTAAAAAATGTCGTTTAAGAATATTTTGACATAAGGTGAAGGAAAGGCCTGTGGTTCTTTGAATGCTGTAATAATATTAGAATCATAACAGCAAACATTTAAATTTGCTTTTTATTTTATATATAACATTTATTTATACTATTATAAATAAAAATTTTAATATTAATTTATTGAGAATGTTTTTCATGGAGGTCCAGGGCTATGTACAATATTAATGATGTGTAAGAAACTTAAAAATGATTTAATCCACATAGAATCCAAGCTCCTCTAGTCCTAAATCACTGTGTGCATGGGGGGCTAGCAATTGATGGGAGCAGAACAGGGCAGTTAAGTTAAGCATCTCTTCTTATAAGGACAAATTTTGACATAATTTGTGTTTAGGGCCAATATCTCAAGGAGCCAAACCTTTGGTAAAACCCCTGTGCTCTCTTTTACTGTAAAATAAAAGATACATTTTTTATTTTCACCAATAACGTCATTGATTTGAATATTTTGAGTATGTCGGCTATCTCCTGTGTGGTATAACACTGATTGTTTTCCATTAATGTCTCGATTTAATCGCTATCAGTTTCAATTGGTATACTAAAGAGCATCATACAGAAAGAAATCTCCAATATGAAATTTTACAAACCACTTTTAACATGTTTGGTCAGTCACAGCACCTTCTCCATACACTGCACAGATCTTTATTTGCATTTCAGTTGTGTTTTTACCTTTCTTGAAATAATAAAGCATAAGATGCTGAAGATGTTGCATATTTTCTTCCATGTTTAATATTAAAATGGTTACATAAAAATTCACCAATTTTGATGCTTTTTTAAAAAATGCATGCTGATATGGCAGCTGTCACAATACAATCTCACAAAATTGTTTTGAATAAAGTTGAAGACAGCTAAGCACTACTAGAGCCACCTTGTGGGAAAAAAATGAACTTTCCTGACAACCCAATGCTTAGTTAGTCTCACTGGGAAAATAGTAACAAATGAGTATACAGTAGGGCTTTGAGAACATGATGTACATGAGACAGTGAGACACAGATCTCTTGGAGGGGCAGATGCCAAGCAATGGTCCACATGTACTGGCTGTTGCCTGGTGATGTCAGCAGCCACTCTCTGTACGTTTTAGATGTTGGGAGGTTCTCCCAACACCATGAGGAACAAGTTAAAATAAAATACATTTAAAGCAGTGAGCAGTTATAAGTTTCATTTGGTAAGTACACTTGCTGCTCTTTTCCCTTTAAATTACCCCTGTTTTTTTCTAATTTCTGCCTATAATATTCTTGCTCTTATCCATACACCTGCATTGATCTATTTGTCATCTGTTTCATCTTTGTTTTCCATTTCTTACCACCTCTATGACCATGTTGATCCTTTCTTGCTTGGTTTACCTTAGTTTTCTGCTTCCTACCTCTGGATTTCCCCCTGCCATCCTCCTCTCCTTTCACATGCTCTGATCAGTCCTAATGCTTAACCTGTAAGAAGTGAAATGGTCAGCTACCACAACACCAAAATAAATTCCATAGCTACTATATATCATTCTTATCAGTTATTACAATTTCCTCCTATCTATATGAAAACTAAGGCTGGGGAACTGGAAACTGGCTTAAGTCATTCTCAAGGCCCCAGACTTCAGGGCAGTGGTTCTCAGCCAGGGGTATTTTCTTTCCTTGAGGATATTTGTCAAAGCTGTAGAAGGGAATGTTCCAGTAACATATGGTTAGAGCCCAATGATGCTGCTACCTCTCCTATAATTTACAGGGCAGCATAACTACTAACATGGAATTATCTGGCCACAATGCCAGTAGAGACCAGATAGTTGAGGACCCTGGTCTAGTGGACACTATAATCCATCAGACTTCCTGAGGTGTCTTCCTATGGGGAATCCCATATTTCTAGGTGGTTCTTTATTACCCTGCCATTATCCTCATACTATATAAATAAACATCTTGACTTCCCTCTAATTTTCTACTTTCCTATACATTATCTTGTTTTAATCCCAAGTCACCTCTGGGTATATATAAATTAAATGTTATTACTTTTTAAAAAAAGTTTACAGATGGGGAAACTCAAACTTCAAAGTATTAAGTAATCAAGAAAATTTATTGAGGATTAGAATAAATTATCTTGTTATTAAATAGTCCTTTTTGTAGTGCACTGGAGTCTTTTTTTCAAGGTTGCCATTTCTCCTTAGAGAACTATAAATGCCTTGAAGTGGCTTTATAACAAGAAGGCAGAGTTAACAGATTGCAGTCTTGAAAGTTCTCAGGTAAATCCTGATAGAATTGGCTGGGGGTCTGGTTAAGTGACTTGAGAAGAACACCTTGCCAGTTTGAGTATTTTTATATTTAAGAGTCAGAAAATCAAGTTCAAAGAAGAAAATGAAAGAAGACTTCCTTTTGCCTCACTGAATTAAATATATTCTATATTTTCCTATTAATATTTTATGGTGGTATGATTAAAAAGGTAACCCAAAAGTAAATGAAAGAGATGTTTTTAGAAGAGGAATAAGATGACATAGCAACTTCCACCTCGAAAGTCACTTGTGTGCTTTCTTGTGCTTTGAAGTATTCATAGGCATTCCTAATAGTATAGTGGTTTTTCAACAGTCCTGATCAGTATGGGTAGAAAATTGTTTGGGAGTTATGTTGATAACAATCAGCCCAAGAGCCAAAAATAACTAGACTTGTCACCTTTTTTATGATCATTAGGGATCATACAGTTGAACCCCCAAATGAACTTATATTAATTACTCTTATTAGTGCAAATTACTTCTTGAAGTGGCCTGCAGTGTTTGGCAGCTGGAATGCCTTGAGCTGTATATAAACTATCATCTGAGGGGCTTAAGAAAGTTCTAGATGTGCTGCTCCCCATTTCCCAGCCCCATTACTATATGGAATGAATGATAAAATATTGGAATTGGACATTCAACTAAATATTTGTCTCTATAGTGCTCTGTTAAATGTATGGGTCAAGCAAATGGTATCTGCAATATATTTAAGCATATTAGTTTACCAGAAAGAAAGTATCCCAAAACATGTTTTAGTAAATTGCATGAAGAGGAGAGGTGAGTTCTTTCTGAGGTACAGGGCATTTTATTTTTTTAGGAAAGGAAGGATTTTTTTTTAAAGACTGTGGGTAATATGAGCAAAATAACTGTGTTGTCTAATATGGTAGCTATGTGTACCAGCCATGTGTGCCTAAGGATCAATTGATATGTGGCTACTCAGAAATGAGATGTGCTGTAAGGGTGAAATATGCTCAGATTGCAAAGATGTCTCAAAATAACACAAAATTTCTTTTTAAAACAGCAACACAAAAAGTAGGAGACTTTATAACTCCATTTATATAAATGGATAGATCATACAGAGAAAAAGTCAACAAGAAAACATAGGCCCTAAATGATACATTAGACAAAGGACTTAACTGACATTTATAGATAATTCCATCCAAAAGCAAGAAAATACATATTCTACTCAAGTGCTCATGGAACATTCTCAAGGATAGACCATATGTTGGGACTCAAAATAAGTCATAATTAATGTCAAAAGATTGAAGTCATATCAAGTATTTTTCCAAACAAAGTGGTTT
>VMDR010035468.1:0-10753 GCA_007922815.1 Macrotus californicus | reverse complement strand
TTCCCATTTTGGGATGTCTTCTTGAATATGGGCATTTAATTTTAGAAAAAATCTATTAGCTGTAAAACCCAACTTTAAAAATAATATGAAAAGTAATATTATATTTATTATAACAGATGATGCCAGAAAGCACAGCCATTTATCTTGGGATTTTTAATGACTGGCCTGAAAATTCTTCAGGAAGGTTGCTCAGATCCTTTGCTTACTCCGCATGAGGTGTTTAGTGTCAGAGAGCCCTGCAGTAGCAGAACAGAGGACAGGAGTCACCCTGGTTGACCATCTGAAGTCATCTATAAAGGCTCCAATTTCTCTACAAACTCAAACAATTAATATGTGCCCTGTCTCCTAGAGATGCTGTGGTTATAAATTTGTAGTACAGAAAACTCAGGAAAGACTTAGAAAATATTCATCAACTCATAAGAAAAGCAAATGTTGAGCAGTGTTTCTCAATCTCAGCACTATTGACATTTTCAACCAGATCATTCTTTGCTGTTAAGGCTTCCTATGCACTGCAAGATGGTTAGCAGCATCACTGGACTCTACCCAAGAAATGCCAGTAACATACACTCCCCCTCCCCTTGTTTGGGGATGACCTAGCATGTCTCCAGACATTGCCTGGTGCTCTGGGGGTGGATTGAGTACCACTGGGTGAAAGTGATATTAAGAGCTGGAGTATCTACCAGCAAAATTCTGGCCCAACTGAGACGAAAAAGGATGGCTCAATTCAACAAACATTTATTGAATATCTGCCATGTACTAGCTGTAGCATAATAGCTGCTGCTTCGTAAGGAGGTCAGGTATTTTGTAGAGTAAAAATGTGGTGACCCCAGGCCACTTGAGCAGAGACCAGAACCCTAGGAGGCAGATCATGCCAACCCAGCACAGAATTAGAGAGGTGTGAGTGGGCAGTGGGTGGGTCACCTTTTGTTCTCCAAAACAGAATTGCTTTTTTCCTTTTACAAAGCAAAGAACTCTCCATTTAAAAAAAAAAAGAAAAGGAAATATGAAACTTCTAAGAAAGCAGATAAAAATCACTCAGTTTTACCAACCAAAGAAAATCGTTTCCCAAACTTTTTGCATGTATATAACAAGTATCTGCGTATATGAGAGTACATTTCTGTTTTATTTTGGACAAAAATGTGATGACACTATCCACTTATTGTGATTTTTTTCCACTTCATGTATTATGAAGATTTTTCTCTATCAGTATATTTAGATCCAGATTGTCCTATGGAATTGGGTGCATGGTTGGTTTTCCATTGATAGTTTCTAACCTGGAGCTGTATTACCCACCACTAGGGGGCATTTGGAAATGGATGTTTGGGAAGAGGTAGTTATTGTCAAAATGACTGGAGGGCTCCACTGCTGTTTTGATGGGTAGGAACTTGGGATGTTAAACATCCTGGAAAGTGTACCAGATGAACCTGTACCAAGGAGAATTGACCCCTCCCAAATACCAAGAGTACCACCGTGGAGCAACTCTGAGCCAAAGGTTTGTTTTTAAATATGTGTGTTTGGGGCTGATTTCCTCAATATTAAAGAAGGTGACAGCAGCCAACCTTCCTGTACAATTGCCTGTGTCTCTCCTGAAGAACAATTGCTATACTAGAGTGCTCTCATGTGAAGCTCTTTAAGGCTTTAGATTCATTGTGCCAAACTGCCCTCCAGAAAGGTGATAAACTGCTGCATCCCCTGGGTGGAAGGCTTTCATTGGGTCCACGTGGGTGTGGTTTTTATATTAGTTCTTCTACTCACTGTTCCACAAAAGCCTGAAGAGGCCATCAGATTGTATCTCCTGAATGAATATCCTTTCCATCGATGTTCTGGATACTGCAAATGTCTGTGGAGGATTCTCAAATATAAATGTCCCCACATCCTTGGTCTCTGCACATTAGTAATTTCACATTGACTTTAACTGTGTTTCTGCACATAAAGAGTGGTGATTAGCAACAAAAGAAAAAAGCAAACAAAATATAACCGGAGACATTAAAATTAAGAACAATCTAACAATAGCCAGAGGGGAGGGGGGAGGGGACAATGGAGGGAAGGGTTTTCAGGAAACACTGTAAAGGACACATGGACATAACCAAGGGGGAGGGTGGGAGCAAGGGACGGAGGTGGGATTGGCTGGGGTGAGGGGGAGTAAAGGGGGGGGGGAGAATGCAGACAACTGTAATTGAACAATAATAAAATAATAATAAAATAATATTTTTTTTAAAAAAGAGTAGTGATTAGGTTATTTGTCAATAACTCTCAGGTTTCACTTCAAACTATCCCAGAAAAGATGAAGAATAGATACCAGGAGTAACTGTCCAATTTTTTGCTTTCAAAGTATTCTGCCATATGTGGCGAAAGAGACCATCTAATTCTACATAGAGATGGGATGAATTAGTTGATTTTGAGCCCTGTGAAGTCTTGAATATCTTTACTGGCGATATATAAAATTCTTTATGTGCATTTTAATTTAGTGACTACAGCTCATCCATCAGGTGTCGGATTAAATGTGTATCTCCTCTGACCACCCCCAGACTCCCAATACATGCTATGGCAATCCTTGAAATTTTCTGTATTAGCATTCATCAAACTTGTAATTAGATACTTATTGGTGTGATTTTCTGTTTAATATTTGACTTTCCAACTTATTTTAAGATCCAGGAGGGCAGGGGTCTTGTCTGTTTTGTTTTTAGAAAGCCGCCAACATCTAGCACAGTGCCTGACATATGGCAGCCACCTAGCAGATTTTTTGAAGAGCCTCTGAAGAACCAAAAGTATTCAGGATTCCATCACATGAGAAAGCTAAAATACTTTAAACTGTTTCTCCATAAAAATTTAATCTGTGTCAACGATTTCTGCCCCCTATACTTCTCTTAAAAGTCTGTGTTCTAAGGAGATTCCTTTGACCAGTCTCACAGCTTCATAGATGTCTGAGGTTGCAAAAGGGCCAGAGATGGGTAGCATCTTACGAAGGACTGTGCTCCAGCACCAACCAACCACAGCTCTCTCAGCTTCAGGACTCGGGGTTTGGAGCAGAGTTGGGGAGCTGTGGGTCTGGCCGAAGCCCTTCATGTTTCCACACCAAGGGACCATTGATGTCACCCTCCCAATCCTGTGGCAAGAGCCTGGCTTCTGGAGTTAGGCAAATCTGGCTGCTGCTCCATCCCTCTGACCTCAGGAAAGTTGATCAACTTCCAAGAGCCTCAGTTGACTCTTGGTAATGGGGATGATCGTGGAGAAAATTACTATATTGTCTTCAAACATTTGTTATGTGCCCACAGGCATTTTTAACTTTGCATGATTGTTTAATTATCATAACAAACTTATTTGGTAATTATTATTTCTGCCTCTGATTTAGAAGTGAGTAAAGCAAGACTCAGAGAAGTTAAAGAACTTGCCCAAAGTCACACAGCTAATGAGCAGTAGAGACAATTCAATCTCAGACAACCCAACCCCGGAGCGGATACTCTTAGAACTGTAGACCGCAGGGCTGATCTGGGCCCTGAATGAAGGAGTGTAAAGATCCTTAAAAAAAAAAAAAAAAAAAAAAGATCCTAGTGTGGTGTCTGCACACAGAGCCGCTCAGTAAGGTGGTACGTCCTTTCTTCCCTTCTTGTGAAGCTGCAGTGACACTGATTGCTGCTGCCCTGCTGGGCAGGAAGAGGGGGAAGGAACTTCTGGCTGTCCAGACAGAAGAAGGTTGGGTAGGGATAGAGGAGAGGGATTAACCATAGATTTAACGGAAACCCTGGATTCCTTCTCAGCTATCTCAAAGGCTTTTAATAAAGTAATTTTGAATTCTGCCTATATGAAGCCTTCCTATCCCCAGGTTCTCAGTTGTGAGGTGGTTGTAAAGGTTCAACTTCATTCAAATGAAGTTCTGGCCCTGTGGAGTCAGAGTAGCTTACACGGGGGCCCAAACAGAGGCAACTGACTCTAATGTCTTTGATGCCCCAAGTACGCTTCGGGGCTGGCTGCTGAAGAAGTGAGCTTTGCTACCCACCTTACTCAGTGCCTGAGATCTGCCTCATCATAGTCCCCAGGCCTGTGAGGAGTGAGTCACTAATGGTGCAAAGAGAGCCATCCCACAAAGAGTAATATGCTACAAACCTCCCTTTGGGATGAATAGTTGAGCAGGAGTGGCCCCTGGCACTGGACTCTTAGTTTGTCATTCAGAGCCTCTTCGGTTCCATCTCACCATCCCTAATGCGTGGGCTGATGGCTTCTTGGCAGCCTTCCAGTGAATTTTAGTCCTTCTAATGAAAATGCAAGGAATGGACTAGAGACTGTACTGGAGAATTTTGTGGAAAAGGAGTAGTGATTAGGCTTTTTCATTCCTTCATTCACTTATTCAATTGATATCTAATGTATACCTACTAAGTGTCAGACACTGTTCTAGGCATTGGGGATAAAACAATAAACAAGATAACTGAGATTTCTGCTACATTGTAGTTGTAATGGGTGTTGGAGACATGTAAATTAGAAAACAAATGATGAAGATAATTCAAGATTGTGATTTTAAAAAGAACAATGATGTTAATCATAGTGATACAAACTTTCAGTGAATGCTTACATGTACCAGGCATTATCCTCTGTGCTTTACAAATTGTGTCTCATTTAATATAGTCTATGAAGAAAATACAGCTGCTTCTGTGATAACAGATATGGGCTGAGGTTTTGGAGGGATTGCTAGTTTAGACTGACTGGTCAGGACTGGCCTCTCTGGGAAGGAGATATTTGAGCTGCTACTGAATAACATGAAGAAGTCTGCCATGCAGAGATCTGGCTTGTTTTGAAATTACTCATTTGCCTGAAGGTTAGAAGTCAAATGAAATCACTACCAACTTTGTATCTGCACAAAGAATTGGGGGAGAGTGCTGTTGGACAGTCTGGGGAAAAATGAATGGAGCCCATGTAGTGTCCAGGCCTCACCAAGGCATCCGTGGACCTGAGGGCCAGGGAGTCCCAAGTCCATGCTTGCCCTGCGAAGTCAGAGGAACCCCATCATCCACCGCCTTGGTGTTGCTGCCGCAGGTGGAAATGAGGCAACAGAGAGTGTCCGTTTAGAGACTAAAAGGGTAACAAGGAATCCATGTGCCCAGAGCATAGCAGATAGTCCATATATGTTTGTGGCTTCCCCTTTTGTCACATGCCCTACCTTCTAAAATGTGAACCTATTGGAAGGAGACACACATCATCTTGTTCACCACTATTGCTCAGTGCCTATATAATCTGATACATATCACTCATTCAATAAACAAATATTACACAAATAATGACATTTAATCCTTGTACAAAATCCCCCACTTTCCCAATGAATATCTTGCAGCTCAGGGAGGATCAGGAATTTGACTAGGATGCTACAGCTGGTAAGAGGCAGAGCCAGGACTTACACCAGCTATCTGTTTCATCTGGTGCCCACTCAGGCTCTTCCTCCCCCACCCGCCTCTTCATGGAAATCCACCCAGGATATCAGATCTAAGGAAGCCGACTTGGCATGTGTCAGGAGCGGGAGGAGCATGTGTCACACAGGCCTCTTTCATTCTCAGTGGAAGGAAGTCTGTCCTAATCTCACATTGACCCTGGTGGCTAAGACCTTCCTCTTTCCCACCTCCAGTTTCCCCATCACTGCAGGAAGCAGGATGGCCCTGCCTTCAAAGGCTTCTTTTCCCATCAGCAATATCTGTTTATCTCTGGCTCTTTTCACTCCCTCATCCTTGCTGGGAGCCCACATGGGGACAACAACATTTCCTCTGCTTTCTCCCATGGCCCTCACATTTCCGGTACAGTTCATGTACCTGGGCACTCAACAATGGAATTTATTCCTTCAGCAAATATATGTGGAGTGCTAGCTCGGTGCCAGGCACTGGGGGGGCAGCTGGCACCTACAAACAAGCATCTCTGCCCTGCGGCGATGACATTCTGAGAGAGGGTACAGTCAGATTAACAATTGGACTAATGAGACACTTTCAGATAGAGGTGTTTGCTGGGAAAGCAGTAAAAATGGGTGGTGGGATAGAACCAGGGTTGGCAAACTTTTTCTGTAAAGATATTAAATATTTTAAGGCCTTGTGGGACATAAAGACTCTTCTTGCAAATACCAAATTTGATGTTGTAGTGCAAAAGCATAGACAATATATAAATGAATGAGCATGGTCATGTGACAATAAAACTTTATTTACAAAAACAGGCAATGTCCTGATTTCATCCACAGGCTGTAGTTTGCTGGTCCCTGATTTAGAGAATCTACTTTAAAAGGAAAAAGCACTATGGAGAGGTGACACTTGAGCTGAGTTGTTACATGGAATGGTGGTTAAATTCTTCAGATTTAGTCAGCCCAGTCCAGTGGTTTTCAGAGTACATTATTAACACCAGCAGCACAAGTATCATGTGGGAACTTGTTAAAAATGTATGTTCTCAGGCCCTGGCCCAGACCTTCTGAACCTAAACTCTGGAGGTGGGCCCAGCAATCTGTTTCAGCAGGACGTTCAGGTGTTTCTGCAGCATGCCCAAGTGAAGAACTGCTGTTGGGCAATAGAAAAACCAGTGTTGGAAACCGAGAGGGCAAAGTCTTATCTCTTCCACTTACTATCTCTGAGACGTTGGCTGCCCTGTAAAGTGAACAGGCTTCTGCTTATGTCTAAAGGAGCTGTAAGAATCAGTGAATTACTCTCTGTAAAGAGCCTAGGAAATGCTGACACATAGTAATTCCTCATTGAATGGTAACTACTATCACCACTGTCATCATTTGTTCTTCAAGACACTGCAGCAGGTTTGCCATGGGAAGTAACAGATGATGAGCCCCACCCTTCCATTCCCAGCATCTTGCTCCTGACTGGTTTCCCCTGAATGTGGCCTGAATGCAAGGGTGTTTTTAAAAGATAATTCAAAACGATTTTAAAATCCTTTTGCTGGGCCTGCTTCTTTGGCTCTCTCCTTGGCCTGTGAACCCAGAAGATGCTCTGGGACCATGAATTCCACAGCTGTGACTCACCACTGGGCTGGGGCCATAGTGCCAGGCACCCAGCTTTACCATTCATTTTCAGGCAGCTGACAATTTGCTCTTTTTATGTGAGAAGCTATTTATACCCAGAAGGACAGAAGCTGAAAAATATGGGGGAAGGGAGAGAGTGACAAAGTAGTTCATTTCTCTAGGCCTGGTGGGTGATCTAGTTCCAAGGGAGGGAATACATAATCTATTAGCCCTTCTAAAGACCACACAAAAACCATTATTAGATGCACCAGCCATTTGCACCATCAGCTCCTGCTGAGCCCCCAAATGGAACGTCATGGCTGCAGTGAGACCCATTCTTCTCCACCTGGATTGGGTGAAACTTCCTCTATGCTGCATCTCCGAAGTTAGCCTTCAGTCACTCACCTCAGTGTTTTCAGTGCAGTGTCAGAGATGAGTGGGGAAGGGAGATAAGAAGGAAATAGGAGACCCCCCACAAAATCTTCTGAACAGTTCTTGGGCAACCAGTCACAGTGTTTATCTTGGCTTCAGAAATGCCCTGAGTCCTTGGATGACAATGGGAAATATGCCTATGTGCACAGCATAAAATAAAACTGCCTGTTAATGAATTTGTTTTCAACAGAGCTGTCAGAGATGGGACGAGATGCTGGTCTCAGGTTGAGGGCTTCTGTCAGATGAAGTCAGCAGTAGCGTGGCCAGATTCCACTAGCAGGGTCTTCTCAAGGTTCACCAGCAAAGTGTGAGGCCCAGAGAAGCCAAGGCTCATTTGCAAACGCAGGGAGGGAGACCTGTCATTGCAGTCCCCAGCTTTCAAGGCAGATGTCTTCAACCTTTCCAGGGAATATTTTCTGGGATCCTTGAGACTGGGAGTGGGCCTCTGGACTTGGACTTCTTGATTGAATTCACAGCTGCACACCTTTCTGCTGACTGAGCTGCCAACACTAGGGACTGCTGTGAGAGTTGATTTACTATCAACATGATCTCCTCTGCCTTATGCCTCATGAGATAATTATGAGTAGTTTTGTGAGATGGTTGGATGAATCTACCATCAAGTCAACTAATAACTAACTTCCTCCATCGATCCATCTAGCTCTCCATCAGCTCATTCATTCACTTGTGCATTCAGCCATTTTTTGACTCCACAGTTTGTTTATTAAGTACCATGTGTGCAAGCCCTTACTCTAAGTCTGATTTTGGTGTGGTTGTGTTCCAGATTCAGTGTAAGACTGGAGCTTCCCAAACTCTGTCTGTGTGTTGTGCTTTGTGTATCATGGAGTAGTCATAGGTAAATATAGAAAGTCTCTCCTTGCGAAAGACTCTCCCAGACTTCAGGCTTTGTGCTGGCCTCCCATAGCTTCTGAGCTCATAGTGTTCAAGAGTGCAAGCTTTGACACTAACTAGCTCTATATTCAAGTTGGCCAAGTTAATCCACCTCCATGAGCTTTCCTTTAATCATTTGAAAAATAAGAATGTTATTATCTAGCTACAGGGTGATTGTGAGGATTTAATAAAACAATACTTTAAGCATGGGGCTTTAAAAATGGCAGCTTTTAGCTTTCTTTTAAATAGCCAGAAACAACCCAAATGTCCATCAACAGATGAATGGATAAACAAATTGTGTTATATCCATATAGTAGAACACAATTCTGTAATAAAAAGGAATGAACTCTTGCTATTTGCAACATAAACGAATCTTAAAATCATTATTCTGAATGAAAGAAACCAGACAAAAAAAGTATATAGTGTAGGATTCTATTTATATAAAACTCCAGAAAACTTAAACTAATTTGTAGTGACAGGAAGCAGATCAGTGGTGGTTACTTGGGTTGGGGAGGGGGGAGTGGGAGGAAGGAGCCTCAAAAAGGCAGAGGAAGCTTCTGAGGGTGATAGATATTTTCACTGTCTTATTGATGGTCTTGTGAGTGCTGTGTATGTATATGTCAAAACTTATCAAATTATATACTTTGAATATGTACAGTTTATCATAATTCACATACCTCAATAAAATGATTGGATGAATGAAGTTTCTCTTTAGCAAACAGAAAGGTAGGTATCCCGTTTCATGTCAGTGAGGAGTCTCCCTAAGCTTCCATGGTTGCCTCAGGAAGTAACTGAACCTTTGGCCAAGAAGCACTGTTAGAAAGAATTGCTCAGTGCTAATTATGCATAATAAAACAGAGAGTTGGGACAGAAACTCATCAACATCCAGATGGATGACACTAAAAAGCCATTTCCACAGACAGGCTTCTTTCATCATCTCTGTTAATTCCCTAGGATGTGCCTAACACGTAGTTGGCACTCGATAAATAGTGATGGTAGTTGTTGCTGCTATGGCAATTAAAAAGACTGATTGAAACTCAATGATCAGATATTGCAAAGGGAAGCTAATTATCCAAGCAATTTCAGAACCTGCATTTCCTGAACTGAAAAGATAAATTCCTAAGCTCTTAGCTTGGAAGGGGATCAGGACTGCCACATATGGTTGTAGGGTTTGTGCATTGCACAAAGGTGCCTGGCCAAAGGGGTGTTTGGAGGCTGATATTTACCTGGGCTCTGATGCCTCCCAAAAGGAGGAGTACATTTTTAAAAAAATATTTAAGATACTTCAGAGCTTACCTAGTTGTGATGCTGGACTCTGTCTTCCAAGATTAGGGGCTTGTTTTTTCTAATTTGTAGTTGGAAGGGTATCTTTTTCTAAATTTCACAAAAGTCACCCTGGCCGGTGTGGCTCAATGGATTGAGCACCAGCCTGCGAACCAAAGGGTTGCTGGTTCAATTCCCAGTCAGGCCACATGCCTGGGTTGCTGGCCAGGTCCGGTCCCCAGTAGGGGGCATGTTAGAGGCAACCACACATTGATATTTCTCTCCCTTTCTTTCTGCCTCCCTTCCTGTCTGTCTAAAATAAATTTTAAAAATCTTAAAAAAAATAAATTCCACAAAGGTGACAAAAAGTCTAGCAGCTATCAAGAAAAAAACTGTAAACATTAGTTAGCCTAGATCAGTGATGACTTTGCATTTCTTCCCTGCAATCCTGGGGTTCTGGGAAACCTCCTTTCTGACTCTTGAAAAAAAGTGTTGGGAAAAAGGTGGGTCTCCATCCTCACTGGCATTGAATGATTAATGTGAGGAGGAGAGCAGGTTATGATTTCCCCAGTTTCTATTGTCCAAACTGAACACTGGTTCCTTTTTTGTTCTCTTCTCCCTCCTCCATCATTTTGCAAATCATTAAAAGTATCCTATCCTTTGATAAAGGCAGGCAGGGAAAGGAACTGAAATGCAAACAACTATTTTTGCCAACCATTTGGCAAATGTGTTCATGTTGTTTCAAGGAGAGGGTCAAGTCAAACTATGTGGATAAATCTGACGTTGTATTTATTATGCGTGATTTTGAAGCATGCACCCTCTCCTGGACCCCATTGCTGTGTGGATAACCAAGAATTCATCTGGATGGTGAATATCACATGAGAAACAGCTCTGCTAAGATATGGTCATGAGTGGTCTTTCCAAAGCATACTGATTAAAAGCCATAGCTGATTTATCAGACACATTGAGGATCAAATCCACCTCTGCCACTCTCTGGCTATATTTGTAATTGGAGCAAGTTATTTTATGTGAGTAAAGTCATGGTTTCTCTTCTATAACAAGAAGATAGTAATGTAATGGTTCCTGCCCTACAGGGCAACCAATACAGTACCTGACATGTCAAGGAACGTTAGATATAATTACTGTTTGGAAAGCCAGTTGGTAGAAAAGCCATTGGAAAGGCCCATCTAGGAAAACAAAACA
>VMDR010035467.1:0-10771 GCA_007922815.1 Macrotus californicus | reverse complement strand
AAAACAAAACAAAACAAAACAAAACAAAACCAGGCAGCCAGTTTAATTTGGCTGTAGTTTGCTGGCCCCTGGCTCTTACTGGTACAACTTTTATGGTAGATCCTGCTACTGTCTTCTGAGACAGTGTGATGTCTAATATGGCTTTTCTCTAGCTCAGTTTCTTTATGTTAAAGATATGGCAAAAGAATGCACATCCCGATTTCTCACAGGTTTTGGGAGAAGCCATTGAGAAGAAATGACCTCGTGTTGACCCATGAGCTGGATCCAGGTAATAGAAGGCGCCTCACCTCTCCCCTGTACTTGAAATGTATGTTCTTGCTTGTCACATAGTGGGAGCTGTTTTTGAAGATGCAGCCTTAAGAGAGTAAGGTATTGCTGAACTGGACAGTACATGTGACTGAACGCCATTAAGGCCTCTGAATAAACTTTAAAATACTGGTGGGTGTGGAGCTCTCCTCATGTTGTGACTGCCCAGAACACCATCCTATGTAACTTTTCTTGCTTATTAACCCTGCCACCTACCAATCTTGAGTGGCCTGACTTTCTTTGGTCTCTCCTTGCCCTCTGTAAGAATGGGAGCCAGTTTTCAAATAGAGGGGAAGGAGAAGTCTGCTCTGGCTTCTGGGGGTTGCTAGCAATCATTGACATTCCTCTGTTCCCATACTCCCAGGGCACTGTCCCTATGTCTGTGTATCTTCTTAGAAGGGCACCAGTGATTGATTGTATTTAGGACCCACCCTAATCAGGCACAACTTCATGTTAATTTATATCTTCAAAAACCTTATTTCCAAACAAGGTTGCATAGGTATTGGGGTTTAGGACTTGACTATATCTTTATGCGAGATAAAATTCAACCTTTTACAGGAGAGAAAGAAGATCAATGTTGTATGAATGGTTTCATTTCACATCATAAAGCAGGGTGTAGGTAGGATAAGTGAAGGCAGTCTGGCTTCCGCACCTAGGTGTCTGGGTAACTAAGGGAAGCAATGTTCCCATAGCCTTGGAGTGTTATCATAGCCTTGAGCCTGGGACCGACAAACTATTCCCATAACATGAAGTGAGCTCACATGTGCAGAATTATGTTATGTTATATAATGTTCTGGCATTTTTTTTCTGGCTTTGTTCCCCTCTAGTACTTAAACAAGTAGGGGTTTCTCATTCACTAGACACACAGCTTGCAGCGTGCATGGCTTGCCCACCTGTGGATAAAGGTATGTCAAGCATTCCCACAGCTCTGTGCATTTTCTTCCATCTCCCAGAAGTGAGAGTGGATCTGCCTGGTCTTGATCAGCTACAACACACAGGGCCATAGAGGACTGTGAGCAGCAATCAATTCACAAGGTGTAGAAAACCACCAATCAAGAAAAAGATAACTGAGGTTTCTTGCTTAAGAAACTGGGGAGTAAAAGAAAAATACCATGTGATCTCACCTATAAGTGGAATCTTATCAACAAAACAAACAAGCGAGCAAAATACAAGAGACATTGAAATAAAGAACAAACTGACAGTAACCAGAGGGGAGGGGGAAGAGGGATAATGGGGATAGTAGGGGAAGGTCCATCAAGGAACATGTATCAAGGACACATGGACAAAGCCAAAGGGGGTGGGTTTGAGGGTGGAAAGTGGGGATGGGTGGGGCGGGGGTGTTGTAGTGGGGTGAAATTGGAGACAACTGTACTTGAACAACAATAAAAAAAGAAAGAAACTGGCTGGATGGTGGTGCCATTTGAAAAGTTCTTTCTGTCAAAGTGATCTTTAAAATAGGTGGATTCTACCTTCCCCCAATTAATTCTCCGCTGAACTCACTTATCTTTGCCTACTCTCACCAGCCTGGTGCAGGTCTGTATCGCCTTCCTGGTGCAGGTCTGTATCGCCTTTTGCCTGCACCACTGTAATCACCTCCTCACCCATTTCCCTACATCCACTTTTGCTTATTTATAATTCCTTCTGCATTTAACAGTTAGAGAGACCTTTGTAAAATATGAACTTGATCATTTTTTATTCTAATTAAATCCTTCAATAGTTTTTCCTTTTTGTACTTAGAATGAAATCCAGACTATTCACCAAGGTCTAAAAGGCCCTTAGTTATGTGGCTTCTGCCCCCTTCTCCAGCTTATCTCATTGCTCTCACCAGCCTGATCACTATGCTCCAGCCACACATGTCTTTATTTTTTTTTATTTTTTATTTTAGAGAGTGAGAGAAAGGGAGAGAGGTAGAGAGAAACATAGATTTGTTATTCCACTTATTTATGCATTGATTGATTGCTTCTTGTGTGTGCCCTGATCGGAGATCGAACTTGTAACCTTGGCATATAGGATGACACTCAACCAACAGAGCTGCCTGGCCAGGGCCAAACATGTCTTCTTGAAGTTCTTGGTATAAGCCAAGCATTTCCCTGCCTCAGGGCCTTTGTACACACAGCTCCCTCTACATGGAATGCTCACCTACCAGTTAGCTGGCTAACTGCTGACCATTATTCAGATCACAGAGGATTTTCCTGATTCCCTAGTTTAAACAGGGATCCTTCTCTTCCTTAGTATGTTATTGATTTTCTTCAGTTTCTGACAATTTGGAATTCTTTAGTAAATTGTGTTTTATTACCTGTGTCCTCAGAGACTGAAAGTGACAAGTGGGCAGAACCATGTTGGTCTCATTTGTTGTGACTGCTCAGTGCCCATGTCTAGTACCGTGCCCAGTGAAGAGGAGGTGCTATTCATTAAATGAATGAATGAATAAGGGACAGAGTGAGTAAAGAAAGCTGGGAAAAGCTGGAGTTCCCAGCTGTGAATGATACTACCCTTCAAATATAGGGAAGGTGCAACTGATTGGAGCAAGACAGACATTTGCTAAAATATCCACTCTACAAGACTCCAGGGTCCTTGTTTCCAAATGTTTCCTTTATTTGGAAACTGCTGGAAGTTTTCATTCCTATTCAAGGAGTGATGGAGGCATCACCTAAATTCTTCTCCAGCTTGAAGCCACTGTTCAAGTCCAGGCCTCCAATACCACTTGCCTCTATGAAAAGTAACCACATAGTCCTCTAAGCCCTCCTCCACAGAGCTGCCCCAAGTGGTCCTTCTAAAGTGCTAATCTGACTGCATCCTCCAACTTCAAATCCTTTTTGGCAGCCCTAACAGGTATGGCTCGGTTTGTTGAGCATCATCCTGCAAAGTGAAATGTTGCCGATTTGATTCCAGGTCAGGGCACATGCCTGGTCGTGGGCCAGGTCCCCAGTTAGGGGTGTGCGAGAGGCAACCACACATTGATGCTTCTCTCCCTCTTTCTCCTTCCCTTCCCCTAAGAGTAAATAAATAAAATATTTTAAAAAATGCTTTGTGGCCCTTTATTGACTATAGAGCAAATCTAAGCCTTAGATCTTTTTGATGTTCATTTTCCCACTCTTTGCTCTTGTCTTTTCATTTCTTAAATTTCACTTCAATAATCTTTACTAGTTTAGTATTTCCTCTGACACAGTTTCATTGACTTTCCTTCTTTTCCCATTAAGCCATCCCATATCTTATCCAGCAGCAAACATCTATTCATCCTTCACACCCCATCTTGGATGCCCTCTTTTCTGTCCAGATAGAATTATTTGCTCTAGTCTGTAGGTGTGCCTACATTTACTGTTGTCCTTACTTCAATACACAGTAATTTATTTTATCTGATGGCAACGTATTCAGTTAAAAAGGCAGTCCTAGGTAGAATGACCAACTGTCCTGGTTTGCTCAGGTCTAAGGGGTATCCAAGGACATGGGACTTTCAGCACTAACACCCGGAGAGCTCCAGACAAACCAGAAAGGTTGGGCAACCTGTTGGTGTGTAAGAGCATGGACTACAGAGCCAGGCTGTCAAAGTTTGAATCTAGGCCCTGCCACTTATTAGCTATGTAATCCTGGGGAAGTTACTTGGTCACTCTGATCTTGACCTTCCCTTTTAATACCTAAAGCGATAGTTGTTGAGAGGGTTACATGAATTAATAGGTTAATGGTTTAGAAGGGCTGGATAAGAGCTTGACAAATATTATCATTTTTGTTGTCTCCGTCAACAAATATTTACTGAGAATTTTGTATCTTCAAGACCCTGGATTTGAAACTTGAGGTGCAGGGTTGTCACAGGCATTGAAGGCAACAGCCATTCCAACTTACAATGGTGTCTCCCAATACTCAGCCTCCTGCTTGGTTCATTGAGGATGCTCAGTAAATACTTGTGGAGCCAATGAAATGGCAACTGATGGTTGCTGGCACCAATTCAATGCTAACAGGAGTCCCCAAGTTGGAATGTGGTGAAGAAGGAAACTTTATTCAGTGTAAGAGAGTTCACTTGTGATATAACGCGGCTACGAAAACATGACTTTGAGGCAGTACTGGAGCCAGGCCCCTCTCCAGCTAGACAGCTCTGCTCTGTGTCAGTCTGCTTTGTGCTCCGCTGGCCTGCTCTGCTCTGCCCTGGTAAGACATCTTCCGTGTTTCAGCTCAACCAGAGAAATGCAGTCTTTGGTCTTCAGTGAAAAGGGAGCGTGTGCTACCAGAGCCGAAGAGGAGCTGCCTTATATAGACAGTAGTTCCCACTTCTGGTCCCTGGTTGGTCGCCCCTTAAAGTGAGAATTGCAAATCCTTGCAGTTTGATTGGTCCAAAAGGCACTGTCCTGATTGGTCAGAATGAAGCTGCTCTAATTAGTTGGTGAAGTTGTTGATAGAAGGGGGATATAGCTGTGCAGCTTCAATTGGATGGGGGAAAGTCTCAGTTCTATTGGTTGAAACAGGACTCCAGGAACTCCTTCGTAAGGGCTGGCTCAAATGGCAGAAACACAGAGCAGGCAGGCAGTTTACTGCAGAGTCAGGCACTTCTGTGCAGGATTCTCCCTAAAGTGCAGTTTGCACCAGAGGCCCCTGTGTAGAAATGGCAGGTAGGCTCTGTGTTTTGTTGTGTGTGTGTGTGTGTTTTAAATTTAAGCTCAGTTAGCCACCAGTAGCGCTTCTAGTAGGTGTCTTCTTTCTCAGGGTCCATAGAGAGAGTCTCAAACCACTTTCCATGGCATGTTTAGTGCTGATCTTCTCCCTCTGCTCTGGGCTTAGGAACCTTGGAACATCTGAAGACCTTCTACACTGACTCCAGTAATTTGAACGTAGATGAATGATGTGGTTTATGAGACATTTCTTGTCACTTCTTTACACAATCACTGAGAGGCCACCTCAGGGCCTTTGAACTTGCTGTTTCCCCTGGCTGGAATATACTACCCTTCATCTTATAGTTGCCGCACATTCTCCTTCAAGTGCCTCAGAGATTTCCCTGACCGGCTTGGCTAACATAGGGCTCCCCAATCTCAGCTCCTCTTCTATCCTGTCATCCTGCGTCGTTTCCTTCAGAATACCTGTGCTAAATCAGTCTAGTTGGTTTCTCTCTCCCCACTACAATATAGGCTCTGTAAGGGATTTCCAAAGACATTGTTAGTCTAAGTGGTTTACCCATGTCTTCTGAGCTGGAACTATACCTGGCATATGTTAAGAGCTCAAGAAATGTTGGCTCAATGAATAAACAAGTATTTTTAATTATAGTGGCTACAGTTTATCAGGTATATACTATGTGTCAGGTATTGGCTGAGTACTCTAGATGTATCATCCTGTGCAGTCCAGCAAATGTTCCCATCTCTAGTTTTACAGCTGAGGAAACTGGTTCTCACAGCTTGAGATATCAGAACTTGACCTTGGGCCTGGCTTCTGCCTTTCAAAATCCTCTGCTCTCCAGCACTTGGCAATTGTAAATAGCATTGTTATGAACATAGGGGTGCATAAGTTCTTTTGACTGGGTGAGTTGGGATCCTTAGTGCATTGACTGTGGAAGCAGAGGGGTGGAGTGCATGGAGGAGAGCAAAGGGGGAAAATGTGGGACAACTTGAATAGAACAACAATAAAAAATAAAAATAAAAAATCCTCTGCTCTCAGCACCATATTATGTATTCTGCCTCCCAGGGCATCAGGAAAATGTCTGAGCTATTCTTTCCTTGCCTTTAGTCCCTGAGGGTCCTTGAGAAGGGGATCAAAATTCCAGACTGCCTCCAGCCTTGCACAGGAAGCTCCTTCTCCAGGGTGGGCGCAGCAATTGGCAGGGTCACCCAGGGATCTGTCAGGCTTGGCTGTGTCTCAGGTCCCAGAGCCCCCATATGTGCACACTGCCTGTGCCAGTGCTGCCTGCACGACAGCCTTGCCATCACGTAGCGCTGGACCACAGGTGCTCTGCAGCAGGCCCTGTTCCAGGAAGGAAATGCAATTAGGGCTGCACAGCTGGCAGATTTCATTTCCATTTCTGCCTTGGAAGAGGGATCAAAGGGCAGCACATGGGGGATGTGTGTGACTGTGTGTACATGTGTATGTGTGTGTACACATGTCTTGAGTTAACTCCTACAAGATTCACAGGGCATTGTTAAGAAGGGAAAAACTAATGCTTTTCATTCCTGACAGTGATTTTTGCCTCCTACTTCAGTAATAATAGTTACATTTCTGGAGGACTTCCTTGTGCCAAGTAGTATGTTGAGTACTTTATCTGTATAATGTCATTTAAAACTCCTAACCATGCTATGAGGTTAGTCAATTCCATGTTACAAATGAGGAAACAGACTCAGGAAGCCTAGTCCACCAGCTTGTGCTTGTCTGGGACAGGAATCAGACCCAGCTAACTACCGCAGGGTCCCACCTTTTCAATAAGATTGATATTGCTGGTTGATTTTTAAGACAGACTAAAAACCTCTCTGATTTCACATGAAATAGATTCTTCTATGCCAACATTGTTCCTTGCATTTTATTTTTTATTCATATTTTTTATTGTTCAGTTACAGTTGTTCTGCCTCTTTCCCCATTGTTCTCCCCTGCCCTGTCCCCTCCCCAACTCACATAGTCAATCCCCCCATTGTCCATGCTCATGAATCCTCTATTCATGTTCATTGACTGCCCCTTCCCCTTCTTTCCACAGTTAACCCCTCTCCCCTCTTCTCTCTTGTGACTATTACTCACAGGAGGCAAAGTGATGCTGCAGTAAAAAACATTACCAAAGTATAGTTACTTAACACAAATTTATTATCACTTATTTAAAATTCACTGTGGTTTGGGTGACTGACCTGCATGTATTGGCTTGGCCCAGATTCTTTCAACAACGGCTTGGCAGGGAAAGAGAGCACTTAAGGTTTTAATGACAATCATGTAGTGAGTCTTAAATGCAAAGAAGCACTTTATGTCATGGGTGCTTATATCCCATTGACTGAAGAAAGTCATTAGTCTATGCCTCATCTTAAGAGGGTATCTTCCCAGAAAGAGAGCCCAAATCTTAGTGATTCCTAGTAATCTCCCCCACAATTGTCTCTTCTCCTTTATACTTTTTGTGTCTGAGAGAATTTTCTCAAATACCTGTCAAGTCTATCCACCTTTTTGGGTGTCATGTTATTAATCACAGTCAAGTAAGGGAGAGACCCCAGACTTTGGGGACACGTAGACCTGGATGAGGGTCTTGGCTCTACTGTTCTCTTTATTAGCTGAGTGATTTTGAGCAAGATAATTGGCCTCTCTGAGTTTCAGTTATCTTACTTATAAAATTAGGTTCCAGGAGGAATAAGGAGGAGTACATGAATTAATCTATGGAAAGCTCTGAGCATTATGCCTGATATTCAGCAAGACTAGTGATAGTAGCAAAAACTAACATGATTAGTATCTACTGAGTCCTTATGGTATGTTCTCAATAAAAGCAATCTATTAGAATAATTTTGACTATTCCAACTTTTAAATTGTATTATGGTCATTTATGAATGCTTACCTTTCTATTCATCCGTTCATTAATTTATTGAAAAGGTATCCATTGAGAGTCAACACTGCTACATACTGTCTTACCAGCTGGAGAAACTTTGGAAAATATATTAGATATTGTGCCTACCCTCATGGAGATTAGTTTTTGTCTTCCTTCTCTCTTCTTCTCCCTTTTATGTTTCGGTCTCTCTGTTCTCTTTTCCTCCCTACCCCATTTCTTTCTCCCTTACTCAAGGTTCATCTTCATTAGACAGTTAACAGATTTTCACTGAATGTCTATTATGTGCCAGGACATGGAAGCAGTGTAGTGGACAAAACAAGCACCACTCCTGTTGTTACTGGACAGGGGTCTGGCCCTCAGTAGGTCTGCCTAGGGCCAGCTATATTGTGTGGGTTCTTGACTTTGTGTAGGAAAGACTTCACAACACGAATCCAGGTGACTATGAGGTTGTGTTTATTAAAGCTGGGGACAGTGAAACAAGGAAGGGCTTAGCATAGAAGAAGCAACAGGAGAGACTGAGCTCGGCTGCCTTAGCTCATGGGGAAGTCAAAGAGAGGAGGGCTTTGGGGACAGGTTCAATGTATTAGCCTGGGACCAGCTGTCAGATGCCCATTGCCTAGAGTTTAGGAGACATATGCCTGTGGGAAAAGAAGTGTGTGTGTGTGTGGGGGGGAAGGTATGGCATTGGCTGCTACCTAGAGGAAGAGTACGTGCACTGGGTCCTTTGTCTTGAGGCTTTTATCTCTTTATTGATGGAGGGAATTTTAAGGGAAGTCTCAGGGGAGAGGTTCACTAGAATATTCATCAGTTCTCTAAGCATGCCATTTCAGGGTCATTGTCTCCACTGATTGGTTAGTGACTGGGTATATAAGAAGAGATACAGATGACCAAAAGATATATGAAGAGATGCTCAACTTTACTAGCTATTTGGAAAATGCAAATCAAAACTACAATGAAATACCACCTCACACCTGTTAGAATGGCTATTATCAACAGACAAGTAATAACAAGAGTTAGAGAGGTTATAGAGAAAAAGTGACCCTCATTCACCACTAGTGGGAATACTACTCAGCCATAAGAAAAGATGAAATGCTGCCATTTATGACAGCATGGATGGATCTTGAGAATATGGTAGTTAGCAAAATAAGTCAGACAGGAAAGAATCAAGAACCATATGATTCCATTCATGTGTGGGATATAAAATTGAAAGCAAAAATGAACAAACAAGAAAAACAAAAACTCACAGACACAGACAACAGTATGGTGGTTACCAGAGAAAAAAGGTGGGTGGTAGCAAGGGGTTAGGGGTGTCAAGTATATGATGATCAAAGAGATTTCACTTTGGGTGATGGGAACACAATGCAATATACAGATGATGTATCAGAATTGTACATTTGAAACTTATATAATTTTATTAACTAACATCCCAATAAATTTTCTTTAAAATGACTCTCCTTACATATACTTTAAAATGAAAATTTATGTATTTATATCATATATCATAAATAAAAAGCCAGTTATCAATACATTTCCATAAATTATTCATATAGTGGGACAGTACTTTTCTTCTCTGTTCTCTCTGTGCCTTTCTGATAACCTCCCCTAAAAAGTCTCCATCTGGTCAGGGCATGTCCATACCATGTCTCTAAAATGTGCCATTTTCCTCAACAAACCATGGAATAGGAGGTGGCCATGGAAATACATAAGAGGAAACCAAACACACAAAATTAAGTTCTAATCAGATACTATTGAAGCTCTGAGTCTGGAACCCACCACAGTTTGTCGAGGAGAAAAATGGCACATTTTGGAGCAGTGGTATGGACACTCCCTCATGAGATGGAGACTTTTTAGGGGAGGTTATCAGAAAGGCACAGAGAGAACAGAGAAGAAAAGTACTGTCCCACTGTATGAATCAAAATTATGTAATGTGATGTCTGAGCACCACATAAAGCCAATTTCCACTTTAATCAGTGATAATCACCCCTCATTTTAGGAAGCCTCCATGATTCCTATGGGTCCTTCTTGCTCAGACGTTTCAGGACTCTTGAATACCTAGATGAACTACCTGTTTTAATCCTTTAACCCTTGATGAGGCAGGTGACATTGATTCATGTTTAAAATGAGTTAATTAAGGCATTTATGTGGTTGGTCTCTAGGCCTTCCATGTTCTTACTTAGCTTTCATGTCCACTGTCCAAAATAACAATTTAGAAACTTCTCCATCCTCATGCTTCCTGTAATCTACCATCCTCTCACCAGATACTCATGGAAGCCACCAGTCAAAAGAGAGTTCCTGTGTTTGAACCTAGCCTCTTCTCCTTCCCTTTTTTGGGGTCCAAGGGGCATCTTACTGTTTTCGAGAATCCCCTTCTCTGTTCTCAGTGTCTTTGCTACATCATATATCTCTAATCTTTCCACCATTTTCAACTTCTCTACTGTATTGAATTGACTCCCTCCCACCAACACTTACTAGAATATATCAAAAATTGTTTTCCATAAGTGTACAATTTATTGGGCAATAACGAAGACTCCAAGGAAATAAGATTATTTGACAAAATACTTCCTATATTTTTTTTATGGTGATGACCTATCTCTGACAAATAGTTTGATTTGCTAGAGAAAGGGATTGACAAACTACAACCCATGGACCAGATGTGGGCCCTATTTGTTTTTACAAATAAAGTTTTATTGGAACACAGTCATGCTCATTCACCTATGAATTGTATATAGATGATATTATACTACAATGACAGAGCAGAGTAATTATGACAGAGATTGTATAGTCCTCAAGTCAAGATTATTTATCATCTGGTCCTTTGCAGAAAAAGTTTACTGACTCCCATGCTGGAGGAAAGCCAATGTATATTTCAAGGTAAAGAATTTATAATTGGCTCTTCAAATTTGTATTTTTTTTAATTACTTTATTGTTGTTCAATTACAGTTGTCTGCATTTTCCCCCCACCAATCCCCCCAACCCCAG
>VMDR010035466.1:0-10752 GCA_007922815.1 Macrotus californicus | reverse complement strand
AGTAGTTATAAGTAATATGAAACAAACCCGAGAATATTTTCAGTGAAGAAGCAAAGTGTAGAATACTATATGTGGTGTGCCATCGTGTTTGTTTTTATTAATCTACATATATGCAAAGAATATCTGTGGACAATAGGTATATAAGCAGCTGAGGATAGTGGTAACATCTGAAACTGGATAATTGGGGGGAGAGAGGAAGGAAGGAGACTGAATAACCTTTATGTCTTGTTAATTTTGTGCTTTGGGCATGTGTTACCTATTCAAAACATCTTTTTTTACTAGAAAGCAGCATATTCTATGAACTATTCTGCATACTATTGTTTTACTATAATGCTGTGAAAACACACAATAAGTGTTCCTAAGATTAAACAGGAACCTCAAGCTCCCTTGCCTTCTTTATTTGTTAGGTTGGCCGCCTTGAAAACGCAATTGGCTGGTACCATAGCCACCCTGGCTATGGCTGCTGGCTTTCTGGGATTGATGTTAGTACTCAGATGCTCAATCAGCAGTTCCAGGAACCATTCGTAGCAGTGGTGGTAAGTATTTTTACAACCAGTTTTAATTAAGTTCTTCATAAAGATTACTAGAGCAGGTATATTGAGAAATAAAACAAGTGTGGTAAGAACAAGGTTCTGTTATCAGTCTGCCTAGGTTTGAATCTGAATTCCACCTCTTAAGAAATTGGGACTTTTGAACAAGTTACTTAACCTCTCAGTGTCTCTTCTCCCACTCTGTAAGATGAAGGTGATCCCGGCACCTGTGTCTCAGTTCCTGGCACATAGTAGGCATTGAGTCAGTATAGTCACATAGTCAGGCATTGAATGAATTGAATAAATCAGGAATTGCTAGAGCAGCTTTTGCTGTGTTCAGTGTTCTAGATGCAATCCAGGCTGCTATGAGAAAGGTAGAAATTGTTCATCTATTAAAAGAAAAATTTTTTTTTGAAAAAGAGCAGATCTTCTGATAATATTCTTAAATAATATAATAACTAGATCTAATCTCTGAAGTAACTGTGAGTCATTTCTATACTTAGCACTTCATTGAGCTTTTACAGATTTTTAGTTTGGTTCTTTATTCCTATTATTTGGTTATTTTAATTATTGTGTACATGTCTATCATGTTATATGTACATACATATTTCTAGATTTATTATATTTAAACAAATGGAAGTATATAAAGATTTTATCATCAGCAGATATTAAATATATTTTATTGTAGATTGACCCAACAAGAACAATATCTGCAGGGAAAGTGAATCTTGGAGCCTTTAGGACATACCCAAAGGTAATTTTTGAAATTATAAGTACATACAACTTTATAAATTCCAAATATTTGACTTATTTTTTAAAGATGTGTTATGGTTAGTATCTTGTTTCATCCTAAAACAATTTAATAATATTTTTAAAATAGCAGGCAAATTGTCTTTAGCGCTAATTATCTTTAGGAGAAAACAATACATTTGTGTTTCTATAGTTAATTTTATTTGAAAAGCAGTCTCCATTTGTTAATAAGTATGTGTGTGTCCATGGTATTCTAACAGGTACTAGAGAAACAAGCTACATACTTCTATTTCCTTCCCTGCTAAAATAGTCATTAGCACAAGTGTGCATCACCGAAGGACAAGAAAAATGAATGTAGGGCAACTCCAGTTTTCCACCCCACCTGGAGTTGACGGATGGTATAAACAATACACATTGTTAATACTAGAATGTTTAGGTTCAATATTTGGCTCCCCAAAATTAATGTTTCTATAAATATAAAGCTACATATAAAACATTGTTTTTGCTTTGATTTGCTTTGTTTAATTTTCTGTTTTCTTCATTTTTGTTTAGGGCTACAAACCTCCTGATGAAGGACCTTCTGAGTACCAGACTATCCCACTTAATAAAATAGAAGACTTTGGTGTACACTGCAAACAGTAAGTAATTTAAAAATGTATCTGCCCTGGCTGGTGTAGCTCAGTGGATTGAGCTTGGGCCTGTGAACCGAGGGCTTGCCAGTTGATTCCCTGTCAGGGCACGTGCCTGGGTTGCAGGGCAGGTCCCCAATGCGGGGCTGGGCAACCACACATTGATGTTTCTCTCCTTCTCTTTCTCCTTCCCTTCCCCTCCCTCTAAAATTAAATTAATAAAATCTTATTTAAAAAAATGTATCTGATGCCAGAGTCATAAGAAACCCAGGATATCACACAGGCTAAGCCCCTTACAGATAAGAATAAAGGTCCAGCCAAATTCCTTTCATAATACCTTTTAGAATAATAGTAACAATGTAAAAATTTAGAATAATGTTTGAATTTTTATTAATAATTGTTTTAATCTAACATATTTGTCGTTCACACAATCATAACCATTGTATTAATACACAAGATATGTGGTCCATCAGTGAAATTAACAGTTGAAAAAAATTGTATTCAGGGCCAGCCTAACACTAGCCTATCTGCAAGTACTCTAAAAGTACCCAGTTTCACTTAGCAAAAATTCTTCCTTAACATTTTCACTCTAAAAGTTAAAGAAACCACACTGAAAACCTCTGAATTGCATACTTCTTTAACATAGTGAATCTTATGAATCTTATGATATGTGAGTTACATCCCAGTTTTTTAAAGTGTTAAACCAGTGAGGACTGTTTTCTCCACCTTCTAGATGTATCTTACCACCTTTCATAATCATCTTGTCCCAAGCCATCTGGAGCCTGAACCAAAGCGCTAGCCTTCTAACTAGTCTTCTTGCTTCTGCCCTTCACCCCCTTAGGTCTTTTGTCCACCAAGTTGATTCTGTTAAAGCTCACCCTATCTAAAATAGCATCTTCCTGTCGTTCCGTGTGCCTTTTCCCTCTTTATTTTTCTTAGCACTTGACACCAAATGATAGGTTTTTACTTCCTTGTTGCCAACTCCATGAGAAAGTGAACTTCATGAAAGTAGAATTGATTTTCTGCTGTACCCTAACATTTAAAGTAGAGCATGGCACATAGAAGAATCAGCACCCCCCAAAAAATGTTGCTCAAATGATTATCTAGTGTCCCCTTTCCTCCATACCTCCTGTCCCAACTTCAGAGGATGCCCGGACTACTCATGTGCTACTACCACTCTTATTTTTTTGTTTAGAATTTCTTAGAAAATTCCAGAATTTCTAAAACTGAGGTTTTAAATATATGTGGTTTTCAGTCATCCCTGAGATATGTCTGAAGGAAAAAAAAGTTTTATTTTTCAGTTAAAGGCTGAGGATTAAATCACTTAATTTGCCCTACTGAGAAGAATTAAGCCATTCCCATCTGAGAGAATGGTTCCTGAACACGGAAACATCTTTGCTGTGATAATTGCATTTTCAGAAACCAAGTCAGTTTTTTCTTTTATTTATGCTGAGTTGTAGTGGTCAAAAGCTTATACTTTTAACACCTACTCTCCTTTTTTTAATCACCACCAGCAGCTTTTGAAACAAACAAAAGACAGCAACAGGCTCTGTTTTCTGTATCCGAACAAGCCTATGTTTCCTGTTTTTTTCTGAAACAGGAGCCTACCAGAGAGGAGTGGCCACTTTCTAGCTACCTACATTGCTGTAGCCTAGGATTTTGAAGCCGGAATTGCTAGCATATTTAAAGATGTACTCTTACTTAGGATCAGTTCCTAAATAAAAAAAGAATAAACTTTTTCTCAAGGCCAATAAGTGTCTTAATTTATTTTTATTTCAAACCTGTAGTGATTTGAAATACTGCCAAGTTAAAGGAGCAGGGTTCTATGCAGGTTGGATATAGAGCCATTTCATAAAGTATTTACTGATGAGCTACTGTTTGCAGTTTATATTGACCTTTTTTCTTTCCTACCTTAAATGCCAGATCATAATGCACACTCAAGGTCTGTTTTAAACATAGAATCTAATGTGGATATTAATATTTTTAACTTTGAAGAGTCTTAGTGAGAATAAGAGTTTCTTAATGATCTTGTACGTTAGCAGTGTTTTACAAGCACATAGTTTAAAGAGTAAAACAGTTCCATGAAACTTACTGTGAAGAAACAAGCCTTGTACTACTCCCTTTCCCGTCCCCCAGGGACAGTCAGTCACTCGAACTGTTACAGATGCTGCCTAAGCACTTACCCAAATGCCTTCAAACAAAATGTGATAGTGCTGTTCTTGATTTTCAGTTCTGGGCAGGATCTCTTACTGACTTAGACAGAAGGGGAGGATTTAGCTCTACGAGTTGTTTCTTCGAATATTCTTGTTTTCAACTCTGCTACTCAAAAAAAATATCATTGTATCAACCTATGGAATTAAAACAGAAATTACATTAAGGTGATCCATACATTTTAAAACATAAAAGTCTGTTCCAGACCCTCAAGCTTGAGTGCCCTTATTTTCCACCCTTTGTAAATCTAAATATCTGTTGCTGTGCTCTCCCTCTCTCTAATCCAGCAATTTTCAACAGGTGTGCCACAAGAATTTTTAAAACATGCAGTACCCAACTATTTTAGTCAGGGGCACTGACCTCTTGTCCCTTAGATTGTCAAATAAAAAATGACAGCAACCAACCCAACAATAGCTTTCAGTGTGAATGAATCAAATTATATCACTTTTTTGTCAGATTGGCAGAAAATACATTTTTTGATGTGCTGCAGAATTTTAATAACTAATTTATGTGTGCCACGAGATGAAAAGGTTGAGAATCGCTGCTCTGATGTCTTCTTTTCATCAGGGGTCAGAAGTACAGCTCCCCTTTCCACACCTGACCGTCACTCCTGGGGCCTCGCTGCCTAAATACCCTAAATGTCTACACTCTGGATATAAAAATAAAGACCGGAAGGTTTTTGGTAATAAACATAACTTTTCATATCCTTTCTCTGCCACTTACTTGTTACGTGGCTTTAAGCAAGATCTTTACTCTCTAAGTCTGTTCCCGTGTCTGTAGAATGGGAAAAAATAAATCCTCCTGTGTGACTGGAAGGAAGACAGATGAGAACGCATGTACAGAACCAAGGACATCACAGGTGCTCAAGAAAAACGCTGTTCCCCTTCCACACGTCACTAGCTGGTCCTTTCCATCTTCAGATATGCACAGGAGTCTTAATTGTGAAAACACCTTCCCTTTATTCTGATGTCCTTAAATTCTCATTTCTTTTTTATTTCTTCACTCCTAAACTTAACCAACAAGCATTTTTGTTCTGTTCATGTGTCATCGTCTTTTGTACCACTCACTTGAGCCTGAGCCTTTACCCCTTCATGCCCGCCCCGCTGCATGGCATCCTTTGTAGTGGCGGGGCCCCCAGTTCCTCTCCCCCTCACATCCTGCCACAGCCAGCTTTCTAAAGCCCTCGCTGGCCATGTCCCTGCTCTGCTCACACACTTTCCATGAGTCCCAAATACCTAGAAGATAAAGGTTAAATGTCTTAGCCTTTTATGTAATGTCCTCTACCAACTAGACCCCAACATAGTTTTCTAGGTTTTCCTCACATAATTCTTCTGCTCTTGCTGAATTGTCTGTGGCTTTCCTTTTTGTGAATCGATGCTCTGTGCCTGGTGCCCTCCTTGCTCTCAAGATCCCCGCACCACAGACTCAGTTAGGGGTCAGTCTAATCCTGCTTTCTTTCTCCCTGAGGTTTCTCAGGCAGTCTGTCGACACTAAAAGTACTCACTATCTCTTAACAGTTAATTCATAGGTGATTGATTTTATATATGCACTATAATAGCATCACTTACGTTACTCAGTATATTGAATATATGTCATCTAACTTTTTGTGGATTCATACCACATCTGTATAAATGGTAAGCTTGCTAAGGTAAAGAATTCCCTTTTGTTTCTGTGTATCCATTGATGTACAGTACCTAGATATTTAAATATTACTCAAAAAAAATGTTTTTCAGACATTTAAGCAAATTTTCCTTGCTATAACTGATTATAAACTAGGTATCTTTGGAACTAATAGTAATTCTTTTAGGTGCTTTAAGCACCTACTTTATACTTTACTTTTCCAAAAAGCAGTAGCTCCTAATTAGAGGATTAGAATGGGGAGAATGGGGAATCCACGTGTCATATTCAGTATTTTTAAAAGCCTAACAAAAACACCTGGCCCTAGGCAGGCAGTTCATGAAGCTTATATGCTATTGTCTAGAACTAATAAATACTCAGTATCATGGATAAAAGTGTCATTCAGAAATTCTGATTGGTTGATGATGACTTCTTGGGACTTTCTGGGCACCACAGAGGGAAAAAATACAACACAAGAAAGTTTAGTGAGCAGATTTTTGAAACCATGATCCTGAAGAGTAAAGAAACCGCGGTTACCTGTTATTCTGTTGGACTAAAAACTTAAATCTGGCTATAACTTTTATATGATGTAGTTGAATATTTTGTATTTACTTACTAAGTCTGTGCTTTTGTTTCACAGATATTATGCCTTAGAAGTCTCGTATTTCAAATCCTCTTTGGATCGCAAATTGCTTGAGCTTTTATGGAATAAATACTGGGTGAATACGCTGAGCTCCTCTAGCTTGCTTACTGTAAGTACTCTACTTCCAAGGAATGCGTTTGAATTTTGTCTAAGCTACGTAAGATGTTTAACAATTTAAACTCTTTTCCGTGGAATGACCATACCTGACTTGGCCAGTACATCAGGGCTGGGGTCGGATTCTGCGTGACCAGAGCTGGATTAGGGTAACAGGCCAAGCAGAGGTCTGCGTCAGGTACTACTGAGGCCAAGTCTGAATGGCAAACACAGTGCCCAAATGAGGGTGAGGTCTGCTCCCGCCTCAGAGACTTACAGGGACAAAAATACAAACACTGTTTTTTGTTGTGCTAGGTATTTCAGGTAGGACTCTAGTTACAAGTGACAGAAGACCCAACCAAACTGACTTAAAGAGAATCATATAAGCTGCAAAGTTTAGAAGTAAGGCTTATTAGATTAGCCTCAGCGAAGTTTGCATTCAAACAATATTATGAGGTCTTGATCCTTCTCTCTCAGCTTAGATTTTATGTCATTTGGCTTCAGTTCCACGCTTCATGTGAAAGGAAGGTGGCAATCAGCTTCGGACCTCCTAGCCTCTCAGTGTCACATTGAAAAGGGGAGATCAAGATATACACGCCTTTCCCTTTCTGTTTCTCTGCCTCTCTCCCCAAGGTGTCTGAGCTTTGCTTAAGTCACATGCCCGTGCTTACACCTGATGCGAGCCAAGGCAAGTGTTTGACTATGACTACTGGGCAGGGGTAGAAGAAACTCTTTTAGGAGTGGATGGGGAATCAGAATAGTATTTATTATCTTAAAGCAGCAGATGCCGGGCCAAAAAGAAAAAAGTCATTAAAACCTGATATAATTAGGATATTTATTTAACAAGCTTCTATCTATTCTGTCTAGAGCTTAGCCAGGAGTGGTATTTATGTTTGGTTGGTTGGTTATTTTGTTTTTACTTTTTTAAAAGTAGGCCACTTCATACAGTACAGTTTAGCATAATGGTTAGAACCACAAAATTTGGGATAAAATTAACTCAGTTCAAACAACTGTGCCACTTTACTGGCTGTGTGTGACCTTCAGAAAATTATTTAATGTGGTTGAGCCTTTCTTGGGCCCAGTGATAGTACTACCTCCATCATTAAGTACATTGAGAATCAATGAAATACTTTATATAAAGCAGTTAGCAAAGTGCCTGGCATATAATAAAGCCTCAATAAATGCTGTTGTTGTTGCTGTTTGGTTCATTGTATTAAGGGGAAAAGACCTCACCTGGACATACTTACTGTTACTTTAAACACAATTCTGAGAAGTTTTCTGTTCTTACTTTTTATTCTCAACAGTCAGAAGTAGCAAATGAGAAGGAAGGAGAATGATCATAACAGCAAACATTTATTAAGAGTTTCCTATCCTCCAGACACTGCTAAATGCTTTATATGTGTTGTTTCCTTAGAGGCAAGTGTACTCATAGCAGCCAGAAGTGACACATGATGGCAAGGGGAGAAAACACTAAGACCAGAGCAGCCTGAACCTTTTTGTAAAGGCAAACCTACCTACTCAGCCTATGGCTGTCCCTGTATTCCAGCACTGCATATATTGAGGACATTAATAACCAAGAAAAGGTTAAATTATATTTCTTCCTTTCTTACAGTTTTATATATAGTTCATTGCAGCGTTTTAAGTAAAAAATACATATATATTCAACTCATCTCCTTTCCCAGCTAAAGCTTGTGACCTAAAAGCTACCAAAAAAAAAGTAATTTTCTGATTTAAAAAATTAGTTCCCTATATTTATTCTCTGTGTGTCTGAAATGTAATTGATGTCATTTTATTTCATTTTAACAGTATAACTTTTTCTGCCATCCTGCATTTTCATGGCATGAACTAAATCTCCCAAATATGAAGTGGTCTAGAAACCCCTATGAACCTTAGGGTTTTCTCCTAACCATGTGTGTGCTGGGGGCGTAGAGAGGAAAGTTGGTGGTGGTGGTCCCCTGAGCCACTTAGATCTAAAGTGAATATAATCGCATGTTTAAAAAATACAAGTTTGTAAAATCATTGAGGAGCTAGTAGCATTTTATTTTATTTATTTTTTTACCTTGTTTGAAGCTAGCCCACGTGCTATAGAGCAGACTACGAGTACTGTGAGGCCACCTTCAGTATTTTACTCCTTTTAAGTGACCGGCAAGCCTGGAGCTCAGATCCAATGGGAGAGGGAAGCAGAGGTTGAGCTGGTCATATCTTAAAGGGCCCTCTGTAGTAACTGTGATGACAGCAAATAACTTCTCATGTTTGGTGATCGAACTGTATTTCTTGTACACTGTCCTATAAACTGAGCAAATAGAGTAACACCTTGACTGTTGCCAAGTTGTTAAATCTTCATGCTCTTCTCTTGAAGATACAGGAAAGAAATGGAGTATATACTTCACAACTGATCTTTATGAAAATTTCTTTAGCATTTCAGACACATTCTCAAAAGGATGTCCCACAGAAATCTTTTTAAAAACATTACAGTTACGTGTATATTTGTAACTATAAATATTTTTCTTTTTGAAAAGTAAGAAATATTGAAGGACAAAATGGTATATATAGGGGTAGGCAAAAATAAGTTTGCAGTTTTGAGAACACAAAGCACAAGGCTTATTTGCTATTGTAATAATCATAACCTGCATTTCTTCCATACGCATAACTGTAAACCTGCTTTTGCTCCTGCTTTCCCCCCACCCCCCGTGTATGTTCCAGCTTACCAAATGTGGGTGTGCATGTGAGCAGACCGCAGCACTCTAAAATATAACTGTGGTTTTAGCTAGGTGGAGGGATTATATGTGTTTCCTTTCTCCTTTATATTGCTCTCTGTTTTCCAAATATTCTGCAGTAGCATTTTATAATCGGAACAGCTAAAACAGTGTTATTTTTTAAAATGTCATAAGTGCTGATTCTGGAAGTTCAACAAAAGCAAATAACAAAATGTCATTTTCCATCTACAGGATGTATTGCATAAGAGTTGTTAAATGAATATCCTTCTTTATATAAATGAGTTACTCCAAATAAAAGTAAAATGTAATTAAATTTTAAAAAAAGAACAAATAACAACACTAGCCCACAATTACTAAGGCTTTGCCAGGTGCCATGAACAGTCCTGAGAGCTTTATATATGTCACGTAACTTGATCTTCACAGTAGGCTAAGTCAGAATACCGCCTTCATTCTCCATTTTCAAAAGAGGACCTAAAGGCATTCTCCCAAGGCCTCCCAGCTAATCTGTAGCAGAACCAGAACCTGGGCTCAGATCTGTGAAAGCTTCTCATTATAATAAGTATTGGGTTTCACAAAGGAAAAATTTCAAATCTAATCTTGAAATTATAAAAGGGTGAAAAACTATCTACCTGCACTGCTTGAACTTTGGCGTCAGTTTCTGCAAGTTTCATTTGACTCTTTAATTCAGTCACTATTCACTTAGATTTCATGGTGGAGTTCTTTATAAGTGACTATTCTGTATTGAAGAAAATTAATTTACATTAAAAATGTCTAATGGTAGGCTTGTATTGTGTACTGACACAATAACATTTTCCCTACAGAATGCAGACTATACCACTGGCCAGGTCTTTGATTTGTCTGAAAAACTAGAACAGTCAGAAGCCCAGCTGGGACGAGGGAGTTTCATGTTGGGTTTAGAAACACACGACCGAAAATCAGAAGACAAACTTGCCAAAGCTACACGAGACAGGTAAGAACAAATCTATTCCTGTCCCTCTTTTTGTTTCAATATTTGCAAATAATAGCCCTGACTGGTGTGGCTCAGTGAGTTGGGCGTTGTCCAGCAAACCAAAAGGTCGCAGGTTCAATTCCAGTCAGGGCATATGGTTGGGTTGCAGACCAGGTCCCCAGTTGGGGAGCATGCAGGAGGCAACAGATCAATGTTTTTCTCAAACATTGATTGAGAAACATTGTTTCTCTCCCTTTTCCCTTCCCCCGTCTCTAAAATTAAATAAGATCTTTTTAAAAATTTGCAAATAATAGTAGGATTCAAATTCCTTGTGGTTTAACTTTCTTATAACTTAGAATGGTACCTGAATATTAACTTCTTGAGACCTTTAAGAGTTGTCAAGGGCTGATTTTAACTTTGAAAATTTAGTAGACATTAGGTAAGGACATTAAAGGCTCAAAGGTCTAATTAATGTTATGAAAAACTCTCAGTCATCTTTTCTAGGTTCAGCTAGAAAGTGTAACAAAGGAAACCCATCAATCACTGAATTTCTTTTTAAAAAAAGCTTCTGCAAAAGGATGTCCTAATTCATTCTGATGTAATCATTTTCTGA
>VMDR010035465.1:0-10753 GCA_007922815.1 Macrotus californicus | reverse complement strand
TAAATATATTACTGTAATAATTTTATAGAAAAGAAAATGTATTTGTTTTTAAAGTAGTTAATATATTCACATTTTTCAAAATTCAAAAAACATTTTATGAAAAAAGTCTGTTTCATTCCTTTTCTTAGCCACTCAAAAGCTGTGAAGTGCTACCAGTTTTCTCTGTATTAATCCAAAAAAAAAAGTATGTAGGAGTATAGTGTTTTAGCCCCTTTTTACCACATTTTTTAGCAGCTTGCATTTTTTTTTCACTTTAGAGTATATCTTGGAAGATTTCATTTGATACTCAATACATATAGACCTTTCTGTTTTGGTTTACAGCTTCAGAACATCTCGGTGTCTGATGTACCAGGATATATTTAATCAGTTCCCTGTTAATAAACATTTGGGTTATTTTAGTCCTCTGCTTATTCATAAGTGATACCACAATGAATAAGAGTGCCTGTGAATTGTTTTGCATGATTTGATTGTATTTGTGGGATAAATTGTAGAAGTGATTTGCTGTGTCAGCACTTACATACATTTGTCGTTTTGATGGCTGTTACCAAACTGCCCTTCATTGAAGTTGTACCAATTAGGTTAACACTAGTAATGTGTGAGAGTTTCCCTATACTTGTGTCTACTTAGAGTGTTATCAAACTGTGTATCTTTACTTTTAGATGTTTTTACTACGTAAACTATGTCTTGATGTAGTTTTTTTAAATTCTCACCTGAGAATGTGTTTATTGATTTTTCAGAGAGAGGAAGAGGGAGAGAGAAACATCGATGTGAAAAGACATTGATGTGTTGCCTCCCGGTTGCCTCCTATATGTGCCCTGACTGGGGGTTGAACCCACTACCTTTTGGTGCACAGGATGACACCCCAGCAAACTGAGCTACCCAGCCAGGGCTCCGTGTAGTTTTAATTTGCATTTCTCTTAAGGCTCAGCATTTTCCCTATTTAGGAATCGTTATATTTTCTTTACTGTGACCTGCTGTTACATAATACTGTTTTTTAAATAATTAGAAAATGAAGACAATCAGGAAAACAATTTGTGTAACCTTAAATAAGTATCTCATGAGTTTTTCTTTGTTTAGAATAATCTGCCACTCTCGTCTGTTGTGTCCAAGTCAAATCGTAGAGGAATGAGAAATTTTTCTTTAATTTTTTTCTTCTTTCATAAATTTTTTTCTCAGTTAGGTTTCCCTCATCTTAGTGACCCACATTTGGACTCAACATCTGCTTCATAGAGGCCAAACCACCTTGAAGTAGCTTATGCATCCCAGGGAAAAAATGCATTTATGTAGATCTTTGTTAATTTTTATCCATTGTTGGATTTTCTGTCATTAAGAAGATGAAAAAATATTGCTGTTTTTCTACCATTGGTGGTTTCTATTGTCTTGTTATTTTTATGCCTTACATTAGAAAATAAGTACCCTCTTTAAATAGAACAAGACAGTATAGTAGTTGTAAATGTACATGCACTAAACAACAAAACCCCAAATTACATAAGGCAGAAATTGACAAAATTGAAAGATAGATAAATCCACAATTATAGCTGAGGACTTCAATGTTCTCTCTTAGTAGTCAATAACAAGTAGACAGAAAATCAATTAGGATAAATGGGACCTGAAAAATACTGCCATTCAACTTGATATAATTGACATCTATAGAATACTTCACCAAGTAATAGCACCAAGGATGCATATTTTTCACAAGGGCACATGGAACATTCACTAGAATATACCATATGCCAAGCCTTAAAACAAGTATCAATAAATTTAAAAGAACAGAAATTATATATTTTCTGACAATATGGAATTAAATTAGAAGTCAGTTACAGAAAGAAATATGGAAATCTCCAAATGTATGGGAATTAAGCAACACACTTCTAAATAACTTGTGTATCAAAGAAGAAATTACAAGGGAATTAGAAAATACTTAAACTGAGAAAATGAAAACAACATAGCAAAATTATGGGATGTAGCTGAAGTAGTTCTTGGAGCAAGATACCTTTGAATGCTTACATTTAAAATAAGAAAGGTCTAAAATTATCTAAATTTCTACTTTACAAGGCTAGAAATAGAGCAAATTAGACTCAGAATAAGTATAAGAAAGGAAATTACAAAAATCACAATAGAAATCAAGAAGTAGGAGAAACAGTAGAAAAAATCATTGAGTCCAAAATCTGGCTCATAAGAGATCAATAAAATAGATAAACCTAAATGTCAAGAACTCAGCTGAACTGGGAGAGAGAGAGAACTGAGCTACTAGGTGTTGGAGTAACTGATTAAAGCAACAAGCCAAAAATAAAAGAGTTAAACCTTTAACCACTTACTGTGATGGTATAAGTGACTAAACCCAGAGAAAATATCAATTCCCACCCCCCCATTCCATTCATGGAAGTGGTACACCAGTTGGAGATCAGATGGATCTGCAGATGTGCGGATCTGTTGAAGGGCCCCAAACAAAAGGCTCTGGCAGTTTTATGGACTCTGAGGTGGAGAGGGGGTGAGGCAGGAGAGATAGGAGGGGAAGTACGGGGTACTGAGCCAGAATATAGAAACGTGTCTAAGATTTCCTCTTCTTCTTTCTGAAAGATGCCCTGAACAGAGGCACCAGAGAAACTCCTGCCCAAGTCCTCAGATAAAGAGGCCTGGAAATCAAGGCACCGGGGCTAGGACTGTAACCATGTGAGAGCTTGACCTCGGCCAGGGGTGTCTCAGACCTTGACTGCAAGTCTCTTCACAGACTGTCATTGGCTGTACACTAAGTGTGGTGTAGGGAGGGCCGCTTTTATTCACAAGGCCTGTAAAGCAAAACCTCTGTAAGTGCGTGAATTAGGCCTGAAAAATCACACCAGGAGTCGGATTCTTACTAGATTGATTGGACAACAAAGAGAGAAGTACAAATTACCAGTACCAGGAATGAAGGAGAAAACGTCCCTATAGAACCATAGGAGAATATTATAACTTCTGCTAACAGATTTGATGATGTAGATGAAACAGAGAAATTCCTTGAAAGATACAAATTACTAAAACTGACTCAGGAAGAAATAGAAAAATTTTAGTAGATCTCTATCAAATAAGAAAATTGATTTTAGTTATTAAAATTCTGTTATTGTTTTTTCCAAAGAAAGAGAAGTCAACTTCATAACAACAAAGCTAAGGTCATGGTGAATCCTATGAAATGTTTAAGGAAGAAGTTGTATCAGTACTATCTGAACTCTTTCAGAGAACAGGAAGAAGGAACACTGCAAACCCATTTTATGAGTCCAGTTTTACCCGGATACGCACACCAGGGCAAAACTACAAACACGTATCTCTTGTGAACATGGAAGCATAAGCCTTAATAAAATTTAGCAATAAAAAGGAAATACTCCATGACCAAATAGGTTTGTCCTAGGAATGCACAGTTGGTTCAACAACAAAAATAATCAATTAATTTAATTCAACATACTAATTGAGTAGGTTTTTTTAAAGCATATGATCATCTCAGTAGTCAAAGAAAAAGCACTTCACAAAATCTAACACCTTTTCCTGATAAAAACACTAAAAAGCAAGAATAGAAGGGAATTTCCTTAACCTGGTAAAGGGCATCTTTGAAAACCTTATAGCTAACATCATGATAGTGAAAGGTAAAAAGCTTGTCCCAGTAGATCAGGAACAAGGCAAGGATGTCTGTCCTCACAGTTCATTTTCAGCATTGGATTGGAGGAGGTTCAAGAAAAAGCAGTTAGGCAAAAAGAGAAATAAAAGGCGTTGAGACTGGAAAGGGAAAGGGAAAATAATCTTTGTTCACAAATGAAATAATTTTGTATGTGAAAAATCGTAAGGAATCTCCAATAAAAACTGTCAGAGCTAGTAGACGCATTCAGCATGGTCGTAGAGTACATGACAAACATGTCAAACGGTTGGTTGTGTTTCCTGCACCAGCAACGAGCAGTATGAAAATGAAGTTAAGAAAATAATGTTATTTACAGTATGTCCTTGAAAGTATTCTGGCATTAGGTAGTGATAACTAACAGTCACACAATTTTGTAAATATACCAAACTCCACTAAACTATGTACTTTACAAGGGTGACTTTTATGGTATATGAAGTATATCTCAGTTTTTAAAAAATATATTGAGAAAGGACTTGTATCCAGAGTCTATCAAGAACAACAATAAGAAAACAAAAAACAACACAAAGTGGGCCAAAAATATTTGAACAAGCACTTCTTATAAGAATATATGAGTGACCAATAAATATATGAAAAAGTGTTCAACATCATTGATGATCAGAGGAGTACAAATTAACATTACAAGGGATCCTGAGGTGTTGGAGTTACCTGGAACTCGCATTCTTTGCTGGTGGGATGCAAAAAGTATAGTCAAATTTGGAAAAGCTTTGGCAGTATCTTAAAAAAATTAAGCACACACTTACTATGCAACACAGTGATTCTGTACCAAAACACATGAAAGCATATATCCACATAAATACTTCCAACCGAATGGTCATAACAGCCTAATTTGTAGTAATCAAAAACTGGAAACAACCCGGAAGTCCTTCAACAAGTGAATGCACGAACAAAATGTGGTCTATTCATATAGCAGGATACTACTTCGTAATAAAAAGGAATGGGCTACTGATACACACTATAAAATGAACAAATCAAAATATTGTGCTAAGTGAAAGAAGCCAGGCACACAAGACTACATACTGTATGGTTTCATTTATATGACATTTTTTAAAGATCCAAAATCATAAGGACAGAAAGCAAGCATATCAGTTGTTGCTTGGGCCAGAAAGGGCTGGGGTTGATTGCATAGGGGCACAAAGGAATTGTTTTTTGGGGGTGGGATTGTTCTAAAATGTTACTGTAGCAGTGGTTATATGACTATACATTTACCCAAATTTATCAAGCTACACTTAAGGTTGGTATATTTTATGGTTATATAAATTGTACCTCAATACATTTGTTTTTAAAAATGCCTTCTTTATGTAGCTATATAAATGGGGGATTAGTGGCCTCATTTCTAGAGATTTTAAAAATTAACATCTTTTTTTGCTTTCATATTATTTTGCATTTTCATCTTTATTTCATCTTTGTAACATATTTCAGAATCTTGTACTTAATCTACATAATTAGTTCAATTTTACAAAGAGATGTTGGTTGAATTTCTCCTGTATGCCAAGCCCTGGGAGGACAGAGCGCCTACTCCAGTTACCACTCCCACGGTCTTAAAGGAAAGGCTATTGATTTTTAAAGTAACTAATAGAAAACATCCAAGAACAAACGTGTTGATTACAAGGTGTGGAAGGATTGATTTTATCTGAGTGGTAATCTAATGTTTCATTAAGTGGGTCAGGGGAATCTTCCCTGGGGAACTGGAATTTGAAGGATGATAGGAATTGATTCAGTGGACAGGGAAAAGTACACATACTTTCAGAAATGGTTTTTAATGAAATAGAGAAGAATTGGGGAGTGTATTTTGGTTTTTATAAGACTAGGAAACTCCTTAAAAATGAACTTTCAAAATGTGAGTCGTTGGATGATTGATTACTTTGGTTCTGTTATTACTGAGTAGTGCTTCGGATTGCCTGGCACTTAGATCTCTAAACTTTTAAAAAAGTCCCTCCACCTGTCAAAGCTGACTTTGTTTCACACTCATTCAGGATCTAGGCAAATTATTCAGCACTGCCTCTCGTGAATTCCATGATTCGACCCTTGCTCTTCATCCACCCTGATAGCTATAATTTTTTAACCAAAAGTCCCTTTTTCCTTGCCCCAAATTAACGTTTGCTCTCATAGAATAACTGGGTTCTGTAGACTGTACTCATCAGGTATGTGGTAACACTATTTAAAAAATAAATGTATAAAAGAAGCAGATGCTATGGCACTTAGGAGTTAAATTTCAAAGAAATATTATGAGGATATTTGGATATAATAGCTAGGAACCTTTGTCTCTCTTCTCTGCTCCTCCTGCTCCCTTTAGTTTTCTTTAGCTGACTCAGCTAAGAAAGTTTTCTTACTATCCAAAAGCAATTGATGAGAATGAACTTAAAATATTGAAAAGGGGAAATATTCTTGATGAAAATGTTCTTGAGAATTTTCTATTTCATGTCTAAAAGGAAGAAGAAGAGTTTTCCGTTCTCTCCAGCTGCCTGGGGCTTCTGCCGACGTTTCACCAAACCGACCACCCCTTCGTCAGTGCCTCCTGCCTGGAGTGGCCAGTGCCAGCGCTCAGCATCATCTCTCAGTGGTGCTCTGAGATAAACGCATTTACTGAAAGACACGCAGAACAAGGGAAGGTATGTAAAAGGAAGAGTACTCCCTTGCCGTATGCTGGTATGCCGGTAGGTAAGAGGATAATGAAGGATTTAAAATTTCAGGTCATCTGTTCTTGGAAGCATTTATTCAACTAATTATATTGAAAAATGATTTACTTGCATAATATTTGCTTATGAGTGTGGAAGCAGAAACATTTCAGTCAACAAAGCTAAGATGTTACTATGTCACTTTTAGTTTTAGGTTGCCAAGTTTTTATTGGATCCTTAAATAATCACAATGTTAGTCTTGGAGGGTACAAAGGAGTTCTGAGATAGATGAGGAACTTGTAAACTTATTGGAAGGAGAACTGTCACATAGAAGACAAAGAGTGGGACTAGGAGATCTAAAAGGTCACATTTTTAACTTTTAAATGTGCTGGACCAGTGCCACCTGCTCAGCGTGTGACAGGTTTTGTGTTGGAGAGTGAGGGCATCAGTGGGCGGTCGAATGCCATGGTTTGTGCTCAGACTTTCTGTATAGCTGGATCTGCAGTTTTTGAGAAATGGCATAATATGATGAGAGTAGTCTTTTTTCTAAAAGATTTTAGTTATTTATTTTTAGAGAGAGGGGAAGGGAAGGAGAGAGGGAGAGAAACATCAATATGTGGTTGCCTCTCGCGCGCTCCCTACTGGGGACCTGGCCTGCAACCAGGGCCCCATGTGCCCTGATTGGGAATTGAACCGGTGACCCTTTGGTTTGCAGGCCCATGCCCAGTCTACTGAGCCACACCAGCCAGATCAAAAGTAGTTTTTTATGGAAGTAATCTGGTGGCTTTTTAGCAAGTAAGTTGAAGTAAGCAGAGAGGGAAACCAGAGATTATTATTTAGGTGGTGAAGAAAATCTGTACTATTCTGTTAGTAGCAATTGGAATGTAACCAATGCAAGAGACATTTGAGAAAAATATATAGGTCATGGTGAACAGGTACACAAGACTCTAAGATCTTAACCCAAATCACTAGAAGAGTGGTAACGTATCCAAGTTCTGATAGGAACCTGCTCCTGCTTGAACACCACTGCTGATGCCCCATTGACACTGGAGGGAGGTGTGTGCTCCTTGCCTAGCACTCAGGGGTTGCCTTTCACAGCTCATCCTCTGCCACTCTCCTGCCCACAACCTTGCTCAAAACAGCTTACTGCTCTTGTATCTAAAGCAGCCTTTCTGCCCTGCTGCTGAATTAATCACCCTTCCAGGTTTGCTAAGATGAATGTTACCCTTCTCTAAAACCTTACCTGATAGTCCATCTTCCTTTGAAGTCCTAGCCCCCTCCCTCTGTTTTACACAGTATTTTTGCCACTACTGTCTCTTAGAGTTGCCATATTTATCACTTTGCTTATTTCGTCTGACTTGTGGCTCCACAAAACAAATGTTATTTTTTTTTAATCCCGAGTTCCTATAAAGTGCTTGATGTGGGCTAGTGACCTAATACATATTTGTGGAACAATTAATGGTGGGAGGGTGTCATGTCAGAAATAGAATTGACGAAAGGGGAGCCAAGTTTCAGGGAAAATGAGAATCTTAATTTTAACATCAAAGGGAAAATAGAAGGTTAGTATCTCAGATGGAGGTGTCAGACTAGACTTCATTTTTCACGTATTGAAGTGCATAATAAAGGCAAGGTAAGCATAAATAGTAAATGTCTCCTTTGTTCATTTCTGGTTTTTGTTGAAATCCTTAAAGAGATAATATTTCATTTTATACCTTTTTTAAAGGAAAAGGGAAATTCAGGAAGTTAATTGAACCTTGTATATTATATATAAAAATCTTTTTCCTGTCTAGTAATTTCTTTATTCACAAGTTATAGTTATGATCTGAAGTTATATTTTGATGTTTGAAAACCTATGAGGAATGACGTGGAGTAAGAGAGGGTATAACTGTAGGGCCAGGATAGGAGAAAAAGTGATGAGCACACTTAGCATTTTTTGTCTTCATATGAGCCATGGGTTAAGCAGTAGATAAAAACTAACTTACTTGATAACATAAGAGCAGGTCTACCTTTTAAATGAATGATTATTGGTGTGGATATTGATGGAGAATAAGAAGTTATTATTTAAAATATTTTATCTTTTTGTAAAATTGAGTGATAATTAATTTGCTTTAGAATCAGAACAGTAGACATTTACTTATGTATTTCTGTGTATGTAGAATTTTTACCAGTTGTTTGAGTGTGTCACCATCTGATCTACATGTCTGTCTCTATCTCTGTTCTATGCGTGACCCTGACTGGGACCCCAGGACTCCAGATTTTCTTTACCTCCATTTGAATAGAGGGACTTAGCAAGATAAGCAGTGAATGAGCTAAAGATAATATTAATCAGTGTTTCCAGTGTTGTGTATCAGCTAAGATTCTGTGGCCGCAGACGGACGGTTCGGTGGCAGACCTGTGGTCTGTTTTCTCCGAAGTGCTACTAGTGGGTGACTCTGCCTCCACCACTTTTCTTCCCTGCGTGTGTGCGCTCAAGATGCAGATTCCTGGGGGAGGGCATCTGATTGATTTGCATCATATGTACACCCCTATGGTGGGGTAGCATCTTGTATAGAGCAGAAGAGGTTATTTTTGTTCCAAAAGAACTTGTAATACTATTAATATAAGAATGCAGATGAGGAAGTCATATAAATGGAAAAGAAAAAACACTGGTAGCCCACTACCTCTAGGGCTTACCTGCCCGGCAGGTAGACATCTTTCTTATTTATAGAGTTTCACTTCTTCCTCTGTTCAAAATGAAGTAACCATCACATCACCTTTACAACCACTTTTCCAAATTGGCAACCTGAAGTCACGTGCCATAGTTCTGTCACTGGGCCTCCCTGAATCTGGAGGCTCTGGGAGCTGTCCATTCCCTTTGTGATTTGCTGTTCTCACACCCGCAGTGGTCTAGAAAATTTTAATTAGCACCTACTCTGATTCAATAGTAAGAAAAAGGAAAAGGGAATGAAAAATACATGCCACAGGTAGCAAGAAAATTTACAGCCAGTCATAAAGCTGTAATAATATATAGTCCAATATGTGACTTTCTTTTTTACCTCTTGGACTAGCACTTCAGTTGGTTGAATCGGTTTGACCAAGGACGTAACTCAAACTTTGTCTCTGGGGATTGGTCCTGTCTTGCTTAGATGAGACTGCAATAGTTTTTTGTTAAATTTTTACCTTTCAAGTCTGGGACATGGTGGGGGCAGTATGAAAGTAAGGGGTCTCTAAGTTCCAAACATACTGTTACCAATTGTATAGCAACATTTCTGTTACTCATGATAGCCAGGGTCCATCCCTCCCAACAATGTGATAAGCGATTCCTTTTCTTCTCCTTGTGGTGTGGGGGGACCTAGAAAGGTTAGATGACATGTAGTTTCTAATTCAGGGGAACCTGATGGAGGGTAGTGCACACCTTCCTTCAGATGGTACTAGAACCTCAGAAGAATCCAACATAGCAGGGAAACAGAGGTTAAAGACTGAATTCTTCAATGAAATCATGAGAGAGAGAGAGCAAACCGTTCCTCACCCTCCGGATTCCGAACCTGTGCAGCTCCAGCTATGGGAGAATGCGTGTTTGCTGCTTGTTCAGACCGCATGCTTCGTTCTGTAGGAGCATGTACCTCAGCCTCTAGGTGTCTTCTTCCAGCTGGTGCCACCGAAAAATTGATCAGCAGAGTAGTTTATTATTTAAAAGATCAGTAATCTTTTCAGGTGATTGATATATGTTAAGATCAGTTAATTCCATAGATACCCACTTACTGCCTTACATCTCTCTTTATGAAGAAAATTCTTCAATTAGAGGCCATGTGGTGTGGGCTTCTGGACAGTTTACAGCTTAATCTAGATAAGTATCAAGTTTAGTGAGAACAGACTGCTATTCCTTTCCCTGATGAGGGGAGGGTTCCAATATGACCAACCCTTTACAGGATATGTAGCGTTTGGAGCCCGGGCTGCGCACTGAGTACTGGCAAATAGCACCCTGGATGCCATGTCCTGGATGTCCTTGTCCTTGCTTCCAGGCCACTTTCTCCATGAAATCACTGATAACACCAAGCTAGCTGCTTAGTTACTGCATTGATTGGGCTGGATTGTGGCTGTAGGAAATGAGATGGTCATCGTGAGGTGCCTGCCATCTCTAGTTTCTTGAGATAAGGGGTTGATACTACATTTTACTTAAGTGTTAAGGGAGTAGCAGCTGGAAAGAAATTAGTGCTATTACTTGCCGATATTTTTACACACTTACAAGTAATCAATAAAATATACCCTGTAGGGAAATTGAACTAACTTGGCATTTTAAAAAATACTTAAATAGCAAATTTATGAAGAGTTGCAGCCCCAGTGCATAGTTATGGATACAAAAGATGTTAGCTTGAGGTGTAAGAAGATTTTATATCAGTATTGAAATTGAAATAATGAGTTAAAACTATGACCTTCCCTAAAGAAAAGCCAATGAATTATTTGTTTAACTGAGAAAGATCAAAACTTGGCT
>VMDR010035464.1:0-10736 GCA_007922815.1 Macrotus californicus | reverse complement strand
CTGCCCTTCCATTCTAAATGATAGATTTGCTGGATAGAGTCATCTTGGATGTAGGTCCTTGCCTTTCATGACTTGGAATACTTCTTGCCAGCCCCTTCTTGCCTGCAAGGTTTCTTTGGAGAAATCAGCTGACAGTCTTATGGGCACTCCTTTGTAGGTTACTGTCTCCTTTTCTCTTGCTGCTTTTAAGATTCTCTCTTTCTCTTTCATCTTGGTTAATGTAATTATAATGTGCCTTGGTGTGTTCCTCCTTGGGTCCAACTTCTTGGGGACTCTCTGAGCTTCCTGGACTCCCTGGAAGTCTATTTCCTTTGCCAGATTGGAGAAGTTCTCCTTCATTATTTGTTCAAGTAAGTTTTCAATTTCTTTCTCTTCCTCTTCTCCTTCTGGCACCCCTATGTTTCGGATATTGGAACGTTTAAGGACATCCTGGAGGTTCCTAAGCCTCTCCTCATTTTTTTGAATTCTTGTTTCTTCATTGTGTTCTGGTTGAATGTTTCTTTCTTCCTTCTGGTCCACACCATTGATTTGAGTCCCAGTTTCCTTCCCATCCCTGTTGGTTCCCTGTACATTTTCCTTTATTTCACTTAGCATAGCCTTCATTTGTTCATCTAATTTGCAACCATATTCAACCAATTCTGTGAGCATCCTGATTACCAGTGTTTTGAACTGTGCATCTGATAGGTTGGCTATCTCTTCGTCACTTAGTTGTATTTTTTCTGGAGCTTTGATTTGTTCTTTCATTTGGGACATTTTTTTTTTTCCTTAGGGCGCCTGTTATGTAGTAAGGGGCGGAGCATTAGGTGTTCACCAGGGCAGGGCAGCCACGTCACTGCGTTGTGACGCTATTTGCAGGGGAGGGGTTCAAGAGGGAACAATGCCGCTTGCTCTGCTCTCTGCTGGTTTTCAGTCACTTCCCCTACTACCCACAATCAAATTGGGCCCTTCTGGTGCTGATTCCTGGGTGGGTGGGCTTGTATACATTCTGGACCCTGTGGTCCCTCCAACGAGCTCTCCTGTGAGGCTGGGAGTTTCTCCCGCTGCTGCTGCCGCTGCCGCTGCCGCCGCCTCAACCCCCACAGGTGTTTTCAGTCAGAGGCTTTCAGGCTTTATTTCCCCGCCTGGGACCCTGGGTTGTGGGGTCTATCGCTCCCCAGTTGTTCCTCCCAGTTTATCTGCATGTGGATCCGCCAGCCACAGCCTTGCCTCGAGTCCTCTCCGCCCAGCTGCCCATCTCCGCCCCTCCTACCGGTCTGGATGAATTTCTTCTTTAACTCCTTGGTTGTCGGACTTTCGTACAATTCAATTTTCTGTCAGTGCTGGTTGTTTTTTGTTTTTAAATTTGTCGTTGTCCTTCTTTTGGTTGTGTGAGGAGGCATAGTGTGTCTAGCTACACCTCCATCTTGGCCAGAAGTCCACATTGAATTCTTTATTCTTCCTAAATTATAAAGAATAATTTCCTTTCCAGAGGATTATATGAGCATGCTTTTTGAAACCAAGCATTGCATTTCATAGCCTCCCTCATGGAAAAGAATCCCACATACCCCAGCCACGTGAACAGGACCACAAGTTAGTGTGTTTTGTTTTACACATGCAGATCCCCTTTCTCCCAACTCTGACGACATGTTGGCATACCCTCTGGGTAAAATGGAATATTCTGAACTTTCTGGACATGTGATCCCTGCTGGCTATGATCCAGCAGATGAATCTGCTGGCCTGAAATCACTGTATCTTTGAGGCCAATGTCTACCATGGTGCCAATAACAAAAGATGATGCCAACCTGGCAAAGGATCCCTTGGAAATATATACATTCAATGAGCAAAACTATTGGAAGTTACTTAACTCCCTTGTCAGTTTGGCCAGGGTAGGCATGAAAAAAAAACTGGTAAGGAACTATTTAATATACCTAATGTATATAGTAATTCATTCATTAAGCACCTATGCCTACCACAGTATTAGGCATTTACTGTATTATCTCGTTAGGATGTCACAACAACCCTGGGAGGTACAAATTAACACTATTTTTACAGTTATGGAACTCAAAAATCAGAGATTAAATAAATTCTACTAGGTCACAAAACTGGTAAGCAAGAGACCTGGGATTCAAACCCACATCCAGCTAATTCCCCGTGCAATGCCCTTTGCACTGGACCGCACTGCTGCCTTCTGTCAGCTCACCGCACCAGCAGTTCTCAGCGGACCTCCTACCCCAGGGAGCCGGTAAGATGTGCCTGCAGTCTGGTACTGGCTTTTAGGTATGTGCTTCACCAGTTCATGTACTAGCCTGTCAGTCCCATCTGACCCGTTCAACCCTCATAAGTATCTAGCAATGTGAGGGAGTCTCACAGGCAGGGGGGAGACCCAATTCCTTCATCATCACTCCAGAAATAAGTGAAACCAGAAAAAAGCTAGGAAAACCTCTGATTGATATCGAGCAGCCATCAACATTACTACAGCTAATGCTGAGATAATGGAGTTTATTGACATCTAATGTGCAGTTAATTATCACTACCCACAGAATTATGCAGTCAATCAGCCCGTCTGCACCAACCCTCCAGTGTCATGGAACAAAAAGGGCCATCCCACAGTGTTTAGAGAGCCCCAGCAGTCAGGGGGCAAACAACAGACGCCTCCTAAGGCCTTTTCAGCAGAGCTTTCCCTGTGTGTTGAAGCGTGACTTCAGAACTGTGACCACCTGGTGTCACCACACAAAGAATATGGAAAGCAGGAAAAGCAAGGAGTATTTCTTAGTACTTGGGAAGCATCTCTGTAAGTGTTCTCAGCAGCAGCAGTGTGGGAAGGCCAACGTCTGACAACCATATGGAGCCAGGAGTTTACAATAAATGTCTGAAATGCTGTCACTCTGGATTTTCATTAATATCTATTTAATGAATTAACAGCTATTTAGTATCTGCGGGTAGTATGTCACAAGATGACCCTTTATCAGCCAACCAGTTTGCAAATGAACCGCCTGGAAATAGTGTCCAAATGCAGATGGTGATTCAACGGCGAGAGTGGAGCCTAAAATCCTGTGTTTCTAACAGACGGCCAGGTGATGCTGCCAGACGAGACCAGCCTTTAGAAGCAAAGGTCTCAGCCACGGCGTCTTCACCGAGAACTCATGTGCCTGTGCTCCCCACTTCTACTCCAGGGAACCGGGCATTACACAAATTCGACATTGTGTGTTCATTTTTTTTATAACCTAAAAAACATAGTTTTTACTAGTTCAATGACAAGACCTCTCTTTTGCAGTAATATTTGACAGGCACTTCCAGAAAATTAGTTTTCTTAAGTCAGCTTTTCTCAAAAAGGAGCCTGCAAACAACTTCTTGATAGGGCCTCAAAACTAATTGTTCATGAAAGAGGTCCACACAATGACTTCCTGATCAGAGTTTTTCCTTACTCGACAGCACAGCCAACATCCAGCTGCAAAAAAAAAAAGAAAGACTGCCCTGTGGAATGGACAAAGGTTAGAAGGAATAGTAGATTCTGAAAATCACATAGCTTGATTTGGTCTGCACACCTCTGAAGTGGATGACTGAATAAGTGGCTTGTGAGAACTTCAGGGGCAATAAAAAGAGGCATTCACTTGGGAAACAGCAAGGTTTCACTAAGAATAAGTAATGCCAAACAATACTTCCTCTCTTACAGGCTTATACGAACGGTGGATTATGACAATGCTTTTAGACAGCATCTCGAGATTTCAGCAAGGTCTCTTGAAACAGTCTTATGTCCAAGAAGAGATCAATTCAGTCTAAATACTGTGCTGAATAGGTTCACAGGTGGTGAAACTGAATATCCAAAGACAATGGTCAGATGGAACAATGTCAGCCTAGTAAGAGACCCTTCCCTCCGCCAGTCCCTCCCAAACTCCAACAAAATTAGAATCAACACCACAAGTTTCCAAGGGCAATTTAGAGGTTAATGATTAAAGAGAGGCTGGAAATAGAAAAAGGAGGTTACGTGGATAGCAAAGAAGTAATAGAGGTTTTCCCAATTAAAATTTGGGAAAGACCGTGGAAAATGAGCACCAGTAAACACTGTAATTCCAAAGTGTATGTGAGGAGGGAGAGATGGAGTGAAGATACCTGTGAGCAGGGCTGTCCCAAAGCTTTCCCATCTTACACATCACACTGCTCTGCTTCCAAATCATAAATCAGAAGGACCAGCTTTGAGAAAGACACCAAAAACTGATATGCTTGTAAATTTTCAGTAAGTCAAGTTATGCACATATCCCTAAACTACAGGAAAGGAGAATCTTTCATCAAACAATTGATAAAAGGAAATGAGTTTAATTGTGTAAAAGATCTCTTATTTACTTTATTATAAAATAAATAGAACTTTATGTCAGTTACTTAAAAATATTCATCCCCAAAAGCAGGGAAGTACTCAAAGACTATGGGAGTCATGTGTAAAGAACATAGGAGGCACCAGATTTAAAAGGTAATGGGTGCACCCAATGGTATAATATCACCAATCAATTATAACAGATTTAATTTTAAAAATCCATGAATCCATATTAATAGGGGGAAGACTGGGGTGGGAAGTTCTTGCAGAATGCCAGCTATTAGATGAAAAAGGAATAGCAGAATTAGAAAAAAATCCCTTTGCAATCTGCAGTGTAATTGATTCAGGCAAAAATCACCTATGAAAGCTAAAACAAAATATAACCAGAGACATTGAAATTAAGAACAATCTAACAATAGCCAGAGGGGAGGGGAGAGGGGACAGTGGGGAGAAGGGTTTTCAGGAACCGCTATAAAGGACACAAGGACATAACCAAGGGGGAGGGTGGGAGCAAGGGAGGGAGGTGGGATTGGCTGGGGTGGAGGGGGGGAGTAATGGGGGGGAAACGCAGACAACTGTAACTGAACAACAATAAAGTAATAAAATCTTTTTTAAAAAAGGAATAATAAATAATTAATTGAAAGGGAAAAAAAAGAACTTGGGAAAAAGATTTTTAAGGATCAGGATGTTTACAAGATCTCAAGCATCATGCCACAGATTACCTACTAATCACACAAGGACAAATGTACCAGGACATGGGAGAGCTATGGTGGGCCACCAGTTAAATTGAGTGACCCCACCCATAATCACCAATAGCAGGATAATCAGACCCGCTATGGCTTCCTGCTGTGATACAAGCAATATACCTCAGCTGTCTCCTTACCAAAAATGCTTAGCCTGAATCTAAAAATTGAGAAACAAGCAGATAAGTCCAAAATGTGGAACATTCTATTGTACAACTGACCTCAACCCTTCAAAACAATCAATGATATAAAACAAAACAGAAGGAAGACACATGACAACCTAGTACAATGCACAAAATTTGATTGTATCCCAGATTTAAAATAAAAAGTTGTAGGATAATTTCAACATGAAATATATATGACAATGATATTATTGAATTATGGTTAATTTTCTTAGGTTAAACAATGATAATAACAATAATGATCATTTTGAGTATGGTAGAAAAATGTCTTTATTCTTAGTAAACAAAATTATTTAGAAGTAATGTGTCGTGATGTCTGCAACATTTTTTTTAGGTTCAGAAAAATATATATACATATGTAGAGAGAAAATCAAATGTGACAGAATGTTAACATTGATTGTTATAAATGAAAAGTATATGAGTGCTTTTTTCTTTTTACTTCAGCACTTCTGTAGAAAATGTTTCAATATTAATGATAGAAACAAGAAAAATGTTTTTATTTCTAACATCTTAACTTTTTTACTCCCCCTCAGCCTTACTTTTCCCCTAAAAGCTTATGCCCCTCAACTTTGTGCCTCCAGCCACAGAAGTTTCAATATGAATTTATCCTTGGAAGTTGGTAACAATTATAGCTATCTCTGAACTACACATTCACTATTACAAGTCTGTATAGATTGTAATTAAAAATGTATTTGAAAATAAAATAGAGCATCAAAAGTTTAATGAGCAAAGTAACCTAGTAGATAAAATATTAAATGCTAAGCATGCTAATTTCTGCTTCTGTGCTTGCAATTTTCTTCAAGGCAATTTCTTTCTTTGCAGACAGAGAAACCTCCAGTAAAAGTCCAAGCTGCCTTTAGCCCCGCGCTCCCATCAGGGTAAGGAAGTCCGGCCTAAGTGACTGCAGGGCTGGTGGATGGGGAACCCCGTCCCTCTCTTACCACATGTAACAGCTATCTTAAACTTTCCCACAAAGGAAGCCAGCAGTGCTTCTAGAGATCAATTTATAAAAAGCACTAAAAGCTGTAGATTAAATCAATAAGAACTCACCTAAATTGGGGAAATTTAGTCTAAAATTGATGGCAAAACAGATAGCATACATCTCTCTTGGCATTTTGCCCAAGAAATCGAAAACCAAGGAAAAATTCTTATGCAACAGATGAACACATTTTAGAGATGCTAAATCAAAAAAAAAAAAAAAAACACAACAATGTATTCCTCACTTGTTTATTTCTTATGTTCATATCATCACAGTAAGGTATTAATACACAAATGGATTTCACCATCAGTTTCCCGTCTTTAAAACACGTCTCCAATGGAAACGGACTCTGCATTAACCACATGAACAGACTTCACAACACTAATGAAAGGCCCTGTATAACTAACTGCCCAGTCACTTTCCATCTTTATTTTCTGACCGAAAACTGGCTTCTGCTAAATATTAATTAACTGACAAGATAAAATTAATAAGGAAACTAAAATCCAAAATTAAGTTATCCTTCTTTGTTCAAAATAATAACCGGTTATGAAAGACTAAGATAATTTGTTATAGATTTCAATGTTTCTCTCTAACTACTGGCAATAATATGTAAAATATACTATCAAAATCAGGCACTTACAAATATTAGTAAGTTTTCTCTCCTCTTGCATATGTTTAAAACTATCAATAATAAAGACTTTTGGGGTTCCTTTAAGTTAGTAAGAGGTTTCACAGTTTATCCCCCTACAGCCAAAGATCAGGAAAACAACTTTTAAAATTGAGAGGAATTTTAGATTCTCACTTCTGCAGCAAGTCCATATGCTAAGAATACCTTGCCAAATAAATGAATTGCTTCTAGCAATGACCTATTTTTTAAAAAAATCTAACTAAAATTTTCATAAGTAAAATTAAATGACTCGAATGGACTACTTACCTCAAAGCCTACTTATGTGTTATCTACATTAAGACCATTCTAAGAAACAGTGTGAAATGTTTCATTAATAACACCTGTTAAAAAAGCAAAAAACCTAGGTATTTTGCTTCTGTGTCTGTGGTCTGCACGTGTTGAGTTCGGTGCCTTTGACTGCCCTCACTAGTGCAATTTTCCTGAAGTAAAGGAAACATTGCTTGAGTTCTCGAAGCTTAAAAAAAAAATCTGTTACTCTTGTCATGAGAAAAATATCTTCATAGTTAAAAGCTAATATTTACTGAGCATATTTTATATGCCAGAAACCGGATAAATACTTTGTATGTATTACCTTACCTAACCCTCCAGACAACCCTCTAAGGTAGAGACTACTATTACCACCGTTTTAGAGATGAGGAAACTAAGGTTCAGAGAAGTTAAGTAACTGCTAGCTTGCCAGGCATTGCCGCAAATCTAACCTCCCCTTTTTCCCAGCGGCATTGCTTTAGCTGGGCCTATGACCATTATCTAGATTCTACAGGATACATCTCCCAGCCCTCCATGCAGTCTTGGTACGGTCATGCTCTACGTTCTCACCAATGGTTCTCATTGGTGAGCTAAGTTATCAAATGAGCAGAAGTGATACATGCACCTTCCACATCACATGCTTCTCTCTCTTCTCACAGGCTGCAACACAATTGTGAGACTGATTCAGCTTCAACCACGCAGGTGATTACAGCACCCTCAGGGATGTTAGAGCAACAGAACAAAATAAAAGTGCTCAATGAGCCTAGCCTGTCCATCCTGGACTACCTGTCTACCAATGAAATAATAGAAAATATATACATTGGTCTCTGCCCACTGTTCCTGACACAGAGCTCCTGAAACCCTTGTCATTTCCCAGTGATACGAATGTCTTTTGTTCTAATGATGCAACTCTGAGAGGGCTCCTGAATGGCTCATGGGCGGGGGCTGGCCACCGGAAAGAACAAGCCATGATTAGAAGCTTGCAATCTTCAGCCCTCATCCCCACTCCCCATTCACCTAAAAAAGAACAAGGGCTGAAATGAGTGAATGATCTATCACACCAACTTGATAAAACCTTCATAAAAATTCTAATAGTATAGGGTCTGGAGAGCTTCCAGGTGGATGAACACATCCACATACTGGGAGGGTGACTCACCCCAACTCCACAGGGACAGAAGCTCCTGCACTCAGGATCCTCCCAGACCTCGCCCTATGCATCTCTTCTTCTGGCTGCTCATCTATATCCTTTGGCACACTGGTAAATCTACATAAATACTTCCCTGAGTTCTGTGGGCAGCTCTATCATGGGAACCTCCACTAGCCAAGAAGTAAAGATCTTGTGGGTAACTTGGGAACATCCTACATTCAATTGTTATCTGAAGTGGGAGGCAGTGTCTCTGAGAGAATGAGTGCTTAGCCTGTGGGATCTGACACTATCTCCAGGTAGATGGTGTCAGAGTTGAGTTAAACTGGCACTGCCTGGTGTGGCTCAGTGGATTGAGTGCCAGACTGTGAACCAAAGGGTCATCAGTTCAATTCCCTGTCAGGGCACATGCCTGGGTTGCAGGCCAGGTCCCCAGTAGGGGGTACGTGAGAAGCAACCACACACTGATGTTTCCCTCCCTCTCTTTCTCCTTCCCTTTCTCTCTCTAAAAAATAAATAAAATAAAAATAACTGGAAAGTCATTATAATCCTCAAATGTATATCTAAATAAAAATTTTCTGTCATGGTAGTTATTTGTGTATTCCTATTATGTGAAACTTTAGTTCCAAAACAATCTCAGATAGTGCTGCCGACTCAAAAACAATACTTAGTTTCACCAACCCCTACCTATTGCAAAGTAAAGACTAAAAGTTAAGAATAAAGTTAAATGGAAGAAAACAAAGAGCCTAAAACAGCATCTTAATTTTAAAAAAACTAAGAAAAAATAGAGAAATAAAATTCTGTCTCAAATGTCATCTTCTCCTTGATAAAACACCAAAAGTTACCCAAGAAATGCCTTCTGTCTACTTTTTCCACATAATACATGTTTTTCCTTCCAGTGTGTTTAACACTCACATATTTTTCCCCTTAGGAAACCTTTATTTTTGTCATATTATTTGTCTTCACACATGATAGGAGTTTACATTACAAATAAAGAGAGCAGATCCAAACATCAGCTCTATTGCTAAGTGACCTTATATCCCAGTCTACCAAGGACTGCCCCCATTTGTGCCTGTTGTCCCAATGTATCACTCTCAGAGTGTCTCAGGCCATAGGAGAAATTATAATAGACACACTACCTATTCCTAACTAGCAGTGTGAATTTTCACAAGTCACAAAACTTCTTTGGAACTCAGTTTCTTCTTTTGCCAAATGAGAATGACATCTATAATTTGTGATTGTGATGATCACAGGAGATGACATATAATAACTTATTGTTAAAGTCCTAAGTTATTGTTAATAAGAACACAAGGGGGGTCCAAATATATTTTAACAAAGAGGACCTGGCATTGTTACCCTTTAGCTTGCTTTGCATGATTCCAAAAGTCTTAGTAGATATGATTGTAAACATGGAAAGTCATTTAACTGTAGGATTTTTTCCTTAAATGTAAAATGAACTGGATATACCACATGATCATTAAGAACCTTTCCAACTAGAAATGTTATTATCACAATCATTTTTCACCATATTCTCTGATTAACATAAATAATTAGTTGTATGGTATCTATCAACTGGCTACCTCTGAATTCATAAATTTCTCCTCTTCAACTGCAGTCATAAATCCAGCTTCCAAAACTTCATTGGGTGGGCAGCACAATGTTTTATTTACATTTTAAAATTATTCACTTGCTTTTTAAAATAAAGAGATTGTACATAAAAATTTCAATTTCTGATTTTTCTTGAAAACCTAGCACATCTAGCATCTTGCATGAACAATCTGGCAGAAGCGGGTGGCACCTATCCCTTTAGAAAGTGTATGTGAGGTCCAACTTGTCATTGTTCCCACCCAGTTTGCTTTACACATTTATATTACCCGCCTACAGAGTACAGGTATTTGAGTTTGCTCCCAAGAATATAGAGCCACTCACAGCTACCTCAATGACTGAACCTGTTACTTTCTATCCCTAAATGTACTTCCTCAATAGCCTACTCATTAACTGTGAAATTTAGACTATGGAATGCTATATTGGTTTCTTATTCCAAAGAACTACGGTAATTCCCATCCTATAAAACTATATTTAAACTATATATAAAACTATATTATAAAACTATATTTATAAAAAACTTTATATTTAGACACACAAAAAATAATAAAACACAATAATTAACATTTTAAAAGGAATCATCAAATTCCATTTAATTTTGTAACTTACTCATTTCCTAACCCCTGATATGACTTCAAGTCACTTAAACATTTTTAAACATTACCAGCTTAAAAATAGGAGAACAAGTGAGGCAGTATCTATGTCTGGGGAAAATCGGAAAATAATTCTTAGTTGTGTCTAATGAATAATGTACTATAAGCAAAATATGAGAAACTCATTAAGTTTACTAACCAATTTTTAAAGCTAATAAGTTGAACATTTCTATAGATGTTCCCATACAAAGCACAAAGAAACCAATCA
>VMDR010035463.1:0-10754 GCA_007922815.1 Macrotus californicus | reverse complement strand
TAAAATTGGGCAGTGAAACAAAAAATAGAAGTAAAAGAGGACAAATGTCAAGCATACACCAAAATAAATGCCAAATGGATGAATGAATTACCTGTTTAAAAAAGAATATACTTAAAATGAAGAAAATATAGGTGAATATCTGATTTCTGAATAGGGAAGGTCTTTCTTGAATTTCAAGTAAAAAATTTTTGCATGAATAAAAGAGTTCTATAATGTAATGAATCATAATATAAACAAAAAGCTCAAAGAAATTTTAGGACACACTATATATATATGGCCTGTCCAGAAAAAGTCCAGCCATCGTTAATATAACAAAAATTATTTGCACGACCTCGATATAACCCGGCAGCCAAGGAGGGTGGACTGGAATGCGCATGCATGAGCAATGATGACTTCACTGTCCTAGTCAGTGGGAGCAGTAGACATCATTGAGTGAGCTCATGTACTTTGTGGCCATTGCATTCAGAATAATTGAGTGAACAGAGCAACAAATCTGCATCCAATTTTGCGTTAAGCTTGAACATTCCTCCACAGAAACTATTCCGATGATTCAGAAGGCCACAGCTATGGGCAACTAATGATTGACAGCTTCATCATGACAATGCCGATTGAAGGATCCTCTGCAGAAACTATTCAGATGATACAGAAGGTCATAGTTATGGCCAACTGGTGACTGGCAGCTTCATCACAACGTGCCCACTCATGCATCATGTCTCATGCAGAGTTTTTGGCAAAACATCAAATCACCCAGGTGACTCAGCCCCCCTACAGCCAGATTAGGTGCCCTGTGACTTCTGGCTTTTCCCAAAACTAAAATCACCTTTGAAAGGGAAGAGACTTCAGACTGTTGATGAGATTCAGGAAAATACAACAGGGCAGCAGATGGTGATTGGGAGAACTGTGTGAGGTCCCAAGGTGCCTACTTTGAAGGGGACTGAGGCATCATTGTCCCATGTACAATGTTTCTTGTATCTTCTTCAATAAATGTCTCTGTTTTTCATAGTCCATGACTGGATACTTTCTGGACAGACCAAATATATATAAGAGAAAGATATATATAAAATATCAGCAGGCAAGTACTCAAAATGCACAGTATGAGAAATGAGCAATTATGCATAATAATCCACAAAGCGGATAAACATATGGAAATAGTTAAGTGAAATTTCTCAACCTTACGTGAACAATGGTCAGGAAGTGAAAAAATTAGTTACTCCCAAATATATAAGTCAAAAAAAATAATTCATTTTCTAGGAAAAATGAGACAGACATGTTATTTTGATAAATGGCTATGACTTGCTTAGCCAGACTCCAAAACTATTCAGAGGAAATTGCAGGATGTGACAAAAAACTCAAATATTCTCCAAAGTCCTACAAACTCCGCACTTGACCCCATTTATCTCCTCTGCAGTGGTGATTTATACTAGAAGTAAGAGTGCTCCTTGATCACTGGCTTTCATTTCTAAAACTACAAATTTCTCTTTAACTTGGTGTGCCTGGTCAGCCACGTAGGAGGGGCCAATCTAGTCCTCATGGTTGTAACATGTTATGGAAGGCAGTTCTCGGAAAGCTACAAGTCCTAGGTGATACGCTTCACTGCAAGGCCTTTACTGAAGTATTCCTGGGATTCGTGGGCCCTGGGAGAGATGTTCACTCCAGAGTGTCAATTATATATTTTTCATTTACCTATGTTTGAGATTTTCTGAGCTTCATCCTTAAAAAACAATAGTTAGATGATGAGAATAATTAGAAGACATTGAATTATGGACAGTTAAATGTTAATTTAGCAATTATGTGGCACAAATCTCTACCAACCGTTGCCACCAATTCTTTTTCCCTCAAATCCTGACTTATTTAAGTCAACCTGGATTCAGGGTTAGACTGGCATCACGACTTTCCATAAGAAAGCTAAGTACAGCCTTCTGCCATGTGAGGACAAAAGAAGTCTGTGACTCAGAGAGGTCCCTTACCTGACCACGCTAGCCTGATTTCTATCTTACAGCTGCCAAGACTATAAGCAATAAATTTCTGATGTTTATTTTTTTTTATTTTAAAGCCTGAGTATAACCTGTTTTACAGCAATAAAAATTGCATGATGTTATGAGTATTCTGTTAATTCTCATTATAGAGAAAAATGTCATATTTTTTTTAATTCAGAAGTCTCTTAATTCTAAAACAAGCTAAATTTCCACCAGAAATATACAATACTTTCTGTAGACATTTTCAAGATTTAAAAATCTTAAAATATTTACATGATAAATTCATGAACTAATAATTTAGGATTTCTATTCGTTTTCTGTTGCTACACAACAGGTTACCACAAATTTAGTGGCTTAAAATATCCATGTATTATCTCAAAATTCTACAGGTCAGGAGTCCAGATGGGCTCCTCTAGGTTCTCTGTTCATGTTCTCCCAAGGCCAAAATCATGGTGTCGGCCCAGCTGGGGAGAAATCCATTTCCAAGTGTACTAGGACTGCAGTAGCAGAGATCCATGGACTGAGTGGCTAAAATAACGGAAATTGATTTTCTCGCAGTTCTGCAAGCAAGGTGTACAAGATCACCATCTCAGAAGGGGTGGTTTGTTCTGAGTCTTTTCTCCTTGACTGCAGATGGCCATTTTCTTCCTGTCTCTGCTTGGTTTTCCCTCTGTGCCTGCCTGTGTCCTAATTTCCTCTTCTTATAAGGAAATCATTTTAATTTATGATCTCTAATGATCTCACTTTAATTTAATTACTACCTCTTTAAAGATCCTATCTCTAAATATAGTCACAATCACAGGTACTCAGGGATAAGACTTCAGCATACAATTTTGAGGACACTATTTAGCCTACAACAAAGCTAATTCAGGTTTCTGGTAAAATCCAGTTCTTTGCAGAACTGAGACCACCCACCCCCCCACCTTTTTTTTTTAATGTCTGTCAACAAGGAGCCACTCACTGCTCCTAGGCCACCCATGTTTCTTCTCACATGACGCCCTTTATCTTCAAACTAGCCTTAGGCCCTTGAATACCTCTTGCATGTTGAATCTCTTTGGCTTTCCTTCTGCTGTAAGCTGGAGAACACTCTGCTTTTGAGGACTTGTATGGTTAGAGCTGGTTTAGAAAGGTAGTCTCCCTATCACAGAGTCAACTGTGCTATATAACCTATCATAACCACAGGAGTGACAACTCAGCTCCACGGGTTCCAGGGACTGGGGCAACATACCTTTGGAAGGATGTTTTAGAAATTCTGCTAACCACAAATATTGAAACTATGATTCACTAGATGGGCCATTTTGGCATAGTGAGAATTGAAATTATAATCAAAGACATACATTGGCTTTAAAAAACTTGAGCATAAGAAAGGTACCTGTGTGATTCTCATCACCTTGATTGGCTATTCCTTGGAGGTAGCAGAAGAAAAAACAGGCTCTGTGTTCTGTACTTTACATAGAATTTTAGCAATGCCCTAAGCTATTTCATAATATCTGACGACCAGTTTTAAATTTAGAATGGCAATAGAGCCAGTGGGCTAAACTTAGACACAAGAACTTACCAGGAAATAACTTATTTAAAGATCATTTTTAAAATGTTCAAAAAATACCTAGTCAGTTTTATTTTCCTTATTGTCTCCATTACTCCCTGTTGCGTGCTTATGTAGTTATGCAAGAATAAACTCCCCTGCATGCTGACCGAGGGGCCCATGTGTAAACACACAACCTTTGATAAAAATAAAAACAAACTAATCACCTAACCTCTGAATAACTAATATCCTAATGGAAGAGGGAGTTAGGTGGTAGGCTTATGGAGAGGAAAAACTCACAAAACTAAGCTTAAAAGTCCTATGACTCAAAAATGAAGTGAAACTTTGTTGGGTCCTGCACCATCTCTTCCCGGATTATCGCAATAGCTTTCTGACTAGTCTTCCTTACTCCAGTTTCTGTTTCCTCCAATCTATTCTCTACCCTGCTGCCAGACTGATCTTCCCAAAATATTTCCCAGTAAGCAGAAGGCAAAATCCAAGATCCTTCGCGTGGCACATGTCATCCTTGAATTACTAATGACCCTTGACCGTTTTTCCAGGCCCCTCTCCAGTCATGGCACTCTGCTACTCATACTCCAGCCAAGAGATCTACCAATGAGTGTTTCTGTAAACACATCATTTTTCACCATTTTATCCTCAGAATGTAAAGGATATTTATAAAATGTGTTTAATGAATGAATAAAGTATGCTCTGGCATGCCTCTGTACATCTCTATTAAGTTGGTACATTACAAAACTTCCTCTCTATTCCCTCTTGTTCTTCCTGGGATTCCAGCTCCTACCAAGTCCTCCTCAGGTGTCATCCTTTGCTGAAGCTTGCTCCGAGTGCCACCTTCCTTCTACCCTCACACAACAGACTTAATTGTTCTCCCACTAATCCCATCTTGTATATCCTTGTAAATTCCTCTGCATACAAACCATATTTAGTCATATTTTCTTATGTTCTTTTGATTCACAGACCAACAACATCAGCATCACTTGGGAACTTTTCTGATATGCAAAATTTGGGTTTCTACTTCAGAGATATTGAATCAGAGGCTCACTCCAAGACATGTCATAATTAAAATGCCAAAAGTTAAAAATAAAGAGAGAATCTTAAAAGCAGCAAGAGAAAAGCAGAGTTAATTACAGGGGATTTCCCATAAGACTGTCAGCTGATTTCTCAAAAGAAACTTTGCAAACTAGAAAGGATTGGCAAGAAATATTAAAAACCACGAAAAGCAGGGACCTACAGCCCTGCTCTACCCAGAGAAGCTATCATTTAGAATAGAAGAGCAGATAAAGAGCTTCCCAGACAGGAAAAAAATCTAAAGGAGTTCATCACCAAACCATTATTATATGAAATGTTAAAGGAACTTAAGAAAAAGTAGATCAAAACTATGAACAATAGCCCTGGCTGGAGTGACTCAGTGGATTGAGCGCTGGCCTATGAAGCAAGGGGTCACCGGTTCAATTCCCAGTCAGGGCACGCCTGGGTTGCAGGCTAGGTCCCCAGTAGGGGGCACTTAAGAGGCAACCACACATTGATGTTTCCCTCTTTTTCTCCCTCCCTTCCTCTCTGTCTAAAAATAAATAAATAAAATCTTAAAAAAAAAACTATGAACAATAAAATGGCAATAAATGTATATCTACCAACAATCGAATCTATAAAACCATCTAAGCAAAGAAGAAGAACAAAGACAGAACACTCTCAGGATACAGAGAGTGTTTTGATGGTTGCCAGATGGGAGGGGGTTTTGAAGGAATGGGTGAAGAAGTGAGGGGATTAAGAAGTACAATTGGTAGGTACAGAATAGCCATGGAGATGTAAAGTACAGTATAGGAAATGGTGTGGCCAAAGAATTTATACATATGACTCATGGACATGAACAAAGGTGTGGGGATTGCCTGAGGGAGTAGGGGCTTTTGGGTATAAGGGGACAATTTGGGACAACTATATAAAATAAATACCTCAAAAAAATAAGAAACTTGGGGATGAGGCCTAGAAAGTCCTCCTGGTGATTCTGCTAAAATTTGAGAACTTACTCTCCTAAGGGATTGCTTTACTCATCTTACATCTTAAATGCCTAGCACAAAGTAGATAATGAGGAAATGTTTATTGAGCTGAACTTTTACTTCTAAGCATTTAGTTCAATAGAAGCACCACTGGTCTTCTGGATGACTTTCCTAAATAAGATTCTCAAATGTAGAGAAAAAAAAAGAAAAGGAAAAAAAAACAGACTGAAAGACAGCTCTTGACCCTGGGCTAATTTAGTTGTGAAGAATGTTTCCAAATAGGCTTTATAAGAGTGTTTACAGAAGATGTCTATGAAACATGGGATGAATGCCAGGGTTCAGTATCAGTTTATTTTTCTCTTCAAAAAATTCTCAAACCATAAATTAAAGTTATGTGAGGGTCATAAAGTAACTGGCAGGACATATTCTCTCAATGACACTTAGGAGAATTTTGCTTAGTCGTTGTTGAGAGTTTCTCTTTACCACAAGAAATTATGTGCTGGGCTATGAATCATGAGCCTCTTGGGAAGGAATAGACACTGTCTCTCTGGCCCTTTATCTCCAAATAGCATCTTCTTTCATCAAGATTGATACTATTAAGTGGTATAAATTTACCCTCTCTGGTTGGAATTATCATTGCCTGGTTATCTGACTTTGGGTTATTTCAAAGGAGCCTAAAGCAATCAAAAGAAGAGCCTGGAGACAGCAAATGTTCTCAAGCCAATTACTGGTACTACATCACTCAGATAACAGTAAATATGGAAATTAATTTGCTAAGCAGTAAGTTTGTGTTCTTGAATATTTCTTCTGGTACGCCCTTTTTTTAAGATTAGTACATATATACAGAACACTCTGAGAAGCTCATTATTGATAACATTCCCACTGTATAAATCAAAACTTTTAATATTCCTACTCATGAAAGAAAAGATCAGACACAGCAAGAAGAGAAAAATCTTTCATATCCATGATGAGCCTCCTCCCTAAAAGGTGTTACACCCACCAGCACCCAACAACCCACCACATCCCTACCCCTTTTGAAAAGAGCTACACTTTATTCATGAAATTTTAAGATCAGTGCAGAACAGCCTGCGGTTACAGTAAATTTTCTGAACTGACAAGAGAGATATACAGCCCTGACCTGTGTGGTTCAGTTAGGCATCGTCCTGCAAAACAAAAGGTCTCTGGTTCGATTCCTGGTCAGGGCACACGTCTGGGTTGTGGTTTCAGTCCCCCAGTTGGGCTCATGTGGGATGTTTCTCTCTCATATCAATGTTTCTCTCCCTCTCGTTCTCCCTCTTCCTCTCTAAAAATAAATAAAAAAAATATTTTTAAAAAGAAGTAGACACACAGAACTTCCATGTTCTCTTTCCTCTGTCCTTTTGCTTACCAATTTTTAAAAAATGGTTATGCAAATTTCAGCTACAGAGACAGGGTACAGGAGTTTTGATCACGGAAGAGCTACAGCCTAATAAATCTTTGTCTAAAGCATTCAACACCTTAGGAATGATCTAAGAAACAAAATATTACTCCCTGCACTCAAAGGAACCAGATTCCAGAAATTTCCATATGCCTACTGTTATGGTCAAAATATCTGTGTATTCCAGAAATTCATATGTTGAAATCCTAATGTCCGATGTGATGGTCTCAGGAGGTGGGGTCTTTGGGAGGTGCTTAGGTCAGGAGGGGGGTGGCCTCATGAATGAAACTAGTGTTCCTATATAAGAGACCCCTCATATATTAACCAATATCACCCCAATAAATTGAACAAAAGAAGAGAGATCCCACAGAGCTCCCTAGCCCCTTGCACCATGTGAGGACACAGAAGGCATTGGCTATGGCCAGGAAGAAGGCCCCACCAGGATGCAGCTGGGCAGGCACCCTAATCTCGGACTTCACAACTTCTAGAACTGTCTGGTATGACATACACAGTTCTCTTGTTTATAAGCCACCTAGTCTATGGCATTTTGTTATAGCAGGCCAAGAAAACTAAAACACCTACTATGTACCTACCACATATAAATAAAAACTCAAAGTCTCTGCTCATCTATCCAAGTTGCTAAAATCCCTAAAGAGCCTACTGTAAGCATCACGGTCCATTGTTAGGTGTTTGAAAGAGCTGAAATTCAAAGATGGATCCTTGAGGCAACCTAGACATTAGAAACAGAAAGAATCTCTAACTACCTCTACATCAACGGGGACTAAAAGAGGAGATGTGCAGTGAGAGCTGGTTCCATGAGTTGAGTACCCGTGGTTAGCTGGGACAATGATGGAGAGTGGTCCTGCAAAAATTGTAGTGAGACTCATATAAAAAGACACAGCAACAGCCAGAGAGGAATCTCACCAACCCCCTAAAATGAGGAAGGGAGGAAATACATAGGTGTCTTGTCCTCTGATGTGCCACTAGTATCTTCTATTGGCCAAACCTCGCCAGAAAGAATTTTCAAGACATTCCAAAAAAATAAGAGGGGGTGGATAGAAGTTGGGAAATGGATCTGAGAGCAAATAGGCCACTACGAGCAGCTCATTATTGGTAACATCCCCCTGGTATAAATCATCTCATCCTCGACCCCAGTCTTTGTTTTTCATGCTTTTTGGGACATTAAAATGCAATGGGCTACATAGAGCCATAATTGTTTAACTTTTAAAGATTAATGAATGAATACTACCAGTCCTTATATATGAACTATTTCTAACTTAGAAACAAAACCTATTTTAAAGCTACTCCCAGAGTGAAGCCATGGGAAAATACACACTAGCATTTTTATTTATATAGCATCATAAATATACCCCATATGTTATAGTAATTATGCTTCTCTGAAACGAGATCCTTGGATTCCATGATAGCTTGTGAGAACAGGTATTCTCTAAATGCATAAGGTACTAACTTCATAATATTCACATGGAAACACATGGTATTGAGTTTGTAGATATCTTATAGAATGTAGAAAGGATTGATGAGAATTAAGTAAGAGTATCTTTTTTAAAAAAATAAAATTATGCCCTGGCTCATGTAGCTCAGTGGATTGAGAGATGGCCTGTGAACCAAAGGGTCACTGGTTCGATTCCCAGTCAGGGCACATGCCTGGGTTGTGGGCCAGGTCCCCAGCAGGGGGGTGTGAGAGGCAACCACACATTGATGTTCCTCTCCTCTCTTTCCCTTATCCTCTCTCTAAAAATAAATAAATAAAAATCTTTCTTAAAAAAGTAATATTATGATGATAATTCAAATACATTTAATTAAAATATATTGAATGTTAAGTCAAATGTTAACTTAGCAATTATCTCTTACAGATCTTCACCCATTGCAGCCATTGACCATTTCAACCCCAAATCCTGGCATTTCAATTCGCTGTGGATTCCATGCCTCTCACCTGCAAGGAATTAGATGCCTATGACCATATAGAGTAAGTTAAGAATAGACACCATTTGTGGATCACTTACATTCTGCAAGGCACTGTGTTAAACTCACTAGATACTTCATCACGTTTAACCCTCCACGGAACCCTATCAAATGGAGGACTGTCAATATCTCCATTTTACAGATGAACACATTGATGAAGATGAAGAGAGATTAAGTAATTTGCACAAGTTTACACAACAGATTACCAGAGCAGATTTTGAGTCTGGCCGAGTATGTGCCCTGGCACTGAAATATACTGTTTCTCTTGGACACAGAAGAGTAGAGCTTAATATTGAAGATAAAATAAAAAGGAATGACAACAACTCAAAATTTGGTAAAATAAAAGCCACAAGAAAAGGTGCAGAGTGTTACTGGAGCAGGCTTAGGATAGGTCTGTCTAGATCAGTTTTATCCATCAAAAGTTCATCAAACGCCCTACCGTTCCAGGATTGTGCCAGGTTCTATTCATATGAAGATAAAGAAGACATGATACTGTGTAGTACAGTGCACAGGCTGGCAGAGAAAAGGGATCTATGTATATACTAATTACAAGATACACAATAACATCATGTACACATCGAAATATGCAAGGTATAAAAGTGGGCACCATTATTTTAAAGTTTAGATAAGAAAAGTAATTAAGTATCATAGATATTTTACTGGTCAGTTCCTGAAAAGAATTGCCAAGAATTACAAATTCCAATTTGTAAAATGCCTTCTAGATAAGAGATGTTTTTATTTCCCTATTACCCAACACTACACATTCCTTTGCAAAAATTATCACTTTTAGGATTAAATGGACTTTGAGAGGTCATCTCCATTCTCTTGCACCCTAGTCCCTTTCTGACTTAACATACCAGACAAATGAGAAAATGCTCTATCTCTGTCGGCAGCCAGAGATCAGGATTGCTCAGCCTCACTGAGAGCCCGTTCCGTCACTTAGCTATAGGGTCAGCCAGCATTCTCCAGTGTTATGCACAGGGTCAGTATTCTGTTCTTTCTAAAGAAGGAAAATCTAGGCTCTTAAACAACATGTAATTTTTCTTTTTTGTTTATACACTATGGAGGTTTAAATATCCTGAGCAACCTCAAAGCTTTGCTCACAATCCCTGGTCCCAGATATCATGACCCCTTGCTGTCATCACCTGTACCTATAGGTAACAGACTAGTGGCTTTAAATCAATGTATTAAAAAACAAAACAAAAACAAAAACTTGTACTTACAAAGCATTAGGACTTACTCTAGGCATTTTCACATTGAACATCTAGTTACTACAATCTTACGAGAAAAAGCAATGACATGTATTCTCTGAGGATGTATTTTTATTTTATGGAGGCCTTTCTCCATAGAATAGCTATAATAATTTATATTTATGAATAAGATTAATAGCATTTTTTTTGCACATCAACTTTATTTTTCCAAAAGACAGAAATGCCAAAGAGATTTGAGCTTCACTCTGAAAAATCATACATTGCGACACTGGTGATAAGAAAGGAAATTAACATTTTCTATTACCCGTTTGAGAAATTCTTTCCGGATTTCATTTTCCCAGGTAAAGTCCTAACAAACATATATTCTCTTCCCTGTTCCATTGGAGAGCAATCTGTCCTTTAGCTGTCTAAAGCAAAAAATAAACTTGATACTTTCTAGGTGGTTCCTGAATAGGATCTTAGAAGATGTGCCCCATAATTTATTTCTTAGTGGATTTTACATAATATTCTTAACATGTATTATGATATTTAAAATTTTAAAATAAAGTTGGGTGTTTTCCAACAGAAAGTAAATCTAATTTGGTTAATTAACATAAAGGTCACTTTTCAAATGACTGAGATTTGGGG
>VMDR010035462.1:0-10755 GCA_007922815.1 Macrotus californicus | reverse complement strand
ATTTCAAAACTGTGGCTGATGGCATTCTAAGACCTCCTGGTTCCTCTCCTTCACTATCATCTGGATCTTCCTATAACTTTGTCCCTACAATGCTCATTTAGGAATGTTTTTCCTCAGAAGGAAACTTAATCATGGAAGGGAGTTCTGTAAATTTTTAAGATTCGTAAGGCCCAGAATATTCTAGTCCCTGACCATGAACTTCTTGTGCTCAGCTATACTGGAATGTGAAAATCCCCTCTCAGGTTTAATTGGCATTCTCAAATTGCCCTGTTGCATTTTCCAGTAAATATCTGTTAGCAATTTGGAAATGTTTCAGTTCCATCAAATACCTGCTTGTTCCCCTCTGCTTTGTCCTCCACAGTTGCTGTTACCACACGTTATGAGTTTGGAAGGTCTATCTATACCTGCTTATTTGGGGGGGGGCAGTCATGGGTATATTTTGTCACCTAATTTTGATTCAGTGTTGTCCCCGTGTTTTGGGGTTTACACTCCAGATGTTTTGCTAGGAGAATTCAGAGAAACTAAAATCTATGTCAGCATCATAGCCTCAAAATCTTCCTTGTTTACTTTACATGTTTATATCTCATGGAGATTAACATATAAATTTAGTGGATTGAGTAAGAACACATGAGAAAGGTTACTTCTGGTTTTCTAGTTTGTGTTTGGGAATATTAATTCTCACCTAAAAAATGGTATGAACTTTTTCATATTTAAGAATAAATGCAATGTAAATATGTGTCCATAATGCAAGTAGACCTGAAAGAATGAGTTTTAAAAACAAACCTTAGCGATTTTGCCAATTACTATTTACAAATAACCATAACCCTCCCCTAGAAACAAGACAACAATAATGGATGGCTAAAGTAGTCACAACTGAAGTAGACCTAAAATACATAATTTATGTCGGGATTAAAAATGTAGTCAGACAATCAGGAAAATAACACAATTTACTATTATAGAGTCCATGTTATCATTCAAACAAACATTTTTGATAGGGTTCATTGCTATGAGATAAAGCATATGTTCAAACTCAGCTCCCTAATGTAATGAGGTATTTTTTGTAAGACTCCACAGGACAATAAAGGAAGCAGAAATTTTCAGGGAAACCAAAAGTAGACACAGAGCAAACTTTCTCTCCACTTCCGCCCAGACAACTTCTCTCACTTCTTCTGTGAGGCCATGTTCTTTCCCTCCATTGGGCCTCCGGACGAGCTCTCTCTTCTGCGTGTAGCCACCTTTTCTCTTCTAGGCAAATCCTAGTCAATCTTCCGGTCTCCATTTAATCTTCACTTCTTCACTCCCACAACACTTTGTATTTTAGCTATGAAAAATTAATCACACTAATTTGTCTTCCCAATATACTGGAAGTTTCATGAGGTATAAATTTATTCTTCTCTCTTCTGTGTTCTCAGTTCCTGGCCCATTGTATGATTCTAGTACATGATAGTGGAAAAATAAATGTCTGCCATTCTGGTGAGTGGCTGCATCTGGGAAGTCATAAGTGGAAGTGTCACAACCATAGTTACAAATAATACACATTATGATAGTCCTTTGGATGGTTAATTATAAAATTTTTGTTTATTTTTACTAGTGGATCATTTTGCATGTTAAAATTTAAAAATTAAAAATAAGATATGAACATTATGTTTTCAATCTCTTGGGATAGTAATAATGTGCAAAAGAAAGTATTTTTTTCACATTTTGACAAGGGCTTGTAGCAGGTCAATGTTGGGAGTTGTAGCTGCTGGTGACATAAATTCAGGTTGCAGGTAGAAAACATCTTTTTATGGAAGTAGTACTTCAAAAATGAAAAAAGATTACAAAGAAATCCAGCATAATTTTCCAAGTATGAGCCACTAACCAAAAGAGTAAAAAAATCTATCAAGTCCTGATCAGTGTGGCTCAGTTGGTTGGGCATCATCCCACAAAGCAAAAGGCCAATGGTTCGATTCCTAATCAGGGCATATGCCCAGGTTATAGGTTCAGTCCCCAGTCCAGGCACGTACAAGAGGCAACCAATCAGTATTTCTCTCATCAATGTTTCTCTCCCTCCCTTCCCCTCTTTCTGAAATTAAATAAATAAAATCTTTAAAAAACTATCATCAAAGGTATAAAGGATAAATCTAGTGAAAACAATATTTAAGCATCCTATAAACTCTGAAGGTTTTTAATTTGCTACCAAATACTATTAATATCATGAAACATAATGATGTTTATGACTGGCCATCTAGATTATAGTGAATCTAATAAATTAGCTTTAAAACCAAGAGCCTATAAAATATTCTCTAAAAATAATTATTGCAATATACAGGAGCTTTTGACAAAACCCTTGAATAGAGAAAAATATAAGAGAAAGTTCTAATTAAATGTTGCGAATGACACCTTGTACTTTTAGCTCAGTGGTTTGTTGAAAAGAGCATCTTTGTTTAGCTTTCTTTAAAACAGCATCTTTGGCAAAAGCAGGGTTATTTGTAGCACAATACCAAGCAAGTCTCAATACCATTGGGTTAAGATGCTGTGCTGGGCTGATCTCTTCAGCTTCAGAAGAGACTGGCCCTGCATTTCTGCTTCAGTCATAAGAATTCTTGATAATCTGCTTGAGTAGTTGCCTTACTTGGAACACTTTTAGAATATGTCTCTAGTAAGAGATGCATGTGAGTAGACCCTCATCTCACTGAAGCTCCACAAGTGGACTTTTAAAAATTAGTTTCTACACAAGCTGATGGATTGTGTTTGCATTTATTTCCACTGTGTTTCATTGGAGATTTGGATTTGAGAAGGAAAAGTGAAAGCTTAGAGTCATAGACCGTCAGCCCCAGCCTTCTTGGTATGATTCATTTCTATAAGGAAAGGTAGACCAAATGACATTTCTAGGATTTTTCCAGGCTTACGCTAAGACTATTAGGAGAATGTTTTGTGATTGGAATTGGCAAGCTCCTTTCCCAGGATTTATCGTTGTGTATGAGCACAGACTTTCAGACTACATATCCCATACCATGTCTAAGATACTTTCGAGCTAAAAAATGTTTATCATCCCCTGCCAGTTAGTTCACAGGGCTGGAGAACTGCTCTGATGAAGCCAAGTCACAGGCTCCTTCCCTGCAGAAGCCAGCTAATGTCAAACAAAGAAGAGAGTTGCTCCCTGCTAAAGCTTGCACCGTGAATGCCTGCCAGCTCTTGCCTGCAGCAAAACTCAATGAGCTTACTCTTGATCATAGGAAAAACCAGGAAGGAGAATGTAGGTGAATCAATGCACAACTATCATCACTTTTGAAAGGATAATTTAAATACAGTCATTTCCTACTGACAGTGTCAACAGCATTATCTTCTTAGTCAGAAGATATTAAATATATGTTCTGCAACTTGTGGAAATTAGTTTTTTGTCTCCTTGAACTCCTTCCTATGTGTTGATAATTCTGAGAATGCTGATGTTGACACATCTGAATCTGTATTATGGATGGGACACAGAGTGGTGTGACCTTTATGGAGAATGTGTATTTCTTGGCTACAGTCACTATATATAATGGATTGCTTGATTCATGTTTGAGATGAGTTCCGGCAGGCCATGTGTACTCCTCCACTTTTCACTGGGTCTCTGCAGTTTATGGCCACAAGTGGATAGCTCTTTAACCTTTCCTGCAATATACCAGACTTTCCATCCTGAATTTAAATGAGAAAAAAAGAAGAGCAAACCAGGTAGTTTTATTCTCAATCTCAGAGAATGAGGAGAAAACCCAAACCTTCCTCTTCAGATTCTTCTGCCTAAAATACATGTCCCAGAAATTCATGCTTCTCCTTCCCTGATTTTATTCAAATTTCTGTGAAAAATTCCAACTCTTTCTAGAACACTTCCAAAAGCATCATTTCTGCCATGATATTCTTCTGGCCCCCAATCCTTATCTCCTTTCCTTGCTTTCATTTTTTGATAGCATTTATCTCTATATGATATTAGATTTGGTAATGGGTTTGTCTAGCTCCATTGCAAAACAATGCCTAGAATAGATTAAGTGTTCAATATATATTTATTGAAAATGATTTAGTAAATGTAAACAGAAATTAATACATAGCCATTGTAACAGCAATAACATGATGTGCACACACAGTGACATTTCTGTCAAACAGCCTTGGGTTCATTTAAGAACGCTGTCTCCTTCCAATGGCCCATTGTCTTAATCTTCCGAGGGAAAAGCCTTACAAAATCTCAATCATGGTTTCTTTTCTTGTCACAGGGTTGTAAGTAATCCCTAGGGTTTGTTGTTGTTTGTTGTTGTTGCTGTCATTAATACTTTTTAACTTTTAAGCCAAGCTATTTTTTGCTAATGGAGGTCAAGTTGACATAACGCAAAGTTAACCGTTTAAAATGTGCACGCTTCTGTGCCATTTACTACATTGACAATGATTCGAAACCACTACTTCTATCTAGTTTTAACACATTTTTATCAACCTTGTTGTTTTTTAAAAGACTATTCATCTTTTTAAAAATTTTTATTGTTATTCTGTTAGTTATTTCAATTTTCCCCCTTTGCCCTCCTCTGCCCAGCCCACCCCCCTCTCCCACAGCCAATCCCCACACGGTTGCCCACGTCCGTGTGTCATTCATTTTAGAGTGGTAGAAAATTAATTCACTACATTGCAAAAATTGTAAATATTGGGAAGAATCAAGCATTTTCTCATCATCCTATATAAGCTATTATCTGGAGAAACCAAATAGTAGTTCAGAGAAAACTAGATCTTAATAAAAGTGTACAAATGTTACAAAAAGAAGGACTTCTAGACATTCTGTGTCCTGTAATAAAAGAAGATAATGTCAACTATAGTTTTGCCAAAGAGAGAAAATAGAATTTGTCCAAGCTTCTGCACTTAGCTGCCAATTTTCAGAAACACAAAGGACAGGGGAACATATTGAATGGGAAGAAACTTCTTAATAAGTAAGAGGTTTTAGTTGAGAATGATGGAAATTTTTTTTAATTAGATTGACAGAGGTGGTGGTTACCAATATTATAAAGGTATTAAATTAAAAAACCACCTAAAATTCCACATATGCCTCTTTATAAACTCTGTACAACAGACAGTCATACTGTTTTGGAGGGAAGAAGAGCAATGGGGAGGGGCTAATTTGGAAATGGTTACTTTAGACAAAGAAAGGCCAAACTCTCTTTCTTGGCTCATCATCATTATGGTAATTATTTCATAAAATGAAAAGTTTCCATTTCCCCCATGTATCCAGTTCATTTTAACACATTTCCTCTGGCTTAGCTGTGGCCTGTTTAAACATATGTTTCTTGTATTTTACAGACATACTTGGCAAGTGCAAGATAAAATCGATGCAAACAATGTGGCTTACACAACTGGGAAGCTAAGCTTTCACACTGATTACCCAGCCCTCCATCATCCACCTGGGGTAAGGTGAGCCTCGACGCATTCCACAGGGCAGGCCAAGGACCAACGTCCTCTATTTTGAGCCTAGAAGATTATATTATATAGATAATTTGTGTTATGTAGATCTCCTTTCTCCAAACTCAGAGAACCTTTGTACCTAAATCCTGAATAGCTTCATATTCCCAAGAGATAAAAGATTTTCATGTACATTTTTTAACACTTTTTGTTTCTCCCTGTAACTGTCGGACTTTTTGCTTTGCCAAGGCATTTTACCACAGCAGTACGTCTTGAGGTCTTTTCGCACATTTACCATTCTCAAGAGAGTTAAGAGAAAAATAAAACAAGAGAACAATATAGGGTTTTCCCCACAAAGTCATATGGCCATCATTCATATTAGTTATTACTGAAAAAAAAATCCCCACGCCATAACTTAGTGGCTTAAAAGAACAACCACTTGCTTAGGTCATGCTTTTACAGTTCGGGCTGCATTCCTCGGGGCAGCTCTGCTGCTGCTGAGGCTGCTGGGGGCTGGTTGGCCAAGGTGGGATTGAGATGGCGGGTCCCTGCTCCACTTTCTCTATCGCATCTTCCTCCAGCAGGCTAGCCCAGGCTGATGCACATGCAGCTGGCAGCGTTTCTAGGGAGCGAGCCAAAATCTACAAGGCCTCTCAAGGCCCAGGCTAGCAATCAACACAATGTCACTTCTGCCATGCTATTTGGTCAAAGCAAATCGTAAGTTTAGCCCAGATTCAAGAGGGGAGGAAGCAGAGTCCACCTTTTATGAAAGGAGCTGCAAAGATGGACTACAAGGGGGTGTAAATGCATGGAGCAGAACATCCTTGTCCACTTTTAGAAACCATCTACTCCCCCGTCTAGCAGATTCCTCATCAAGCAGAGACATGTTTGGCATGGAGCCACAGATCCCCCAAGAGAATGCCTGGGACCCTCTTCTGCTAAATCACTACAAAATTGTCAGTTTACTAAACCAGCTACATTTTTACAAAAGCATGATTTTGCTAAACCAAAACATAAATGGTTAGGAAACTACCTTTGAAAAGATATTTTGTTCCTATTTTAAGAACTGAATGGTACTAAATGAAATATTACACAGAAATCAGTATCTTCAAAGGTAAATGAAAGTGGAAATTTGGGACGATTCTCTAGTTAATGAAAGTAAAATGGGGGAAAATCAACATTAGTCTATTTTTCATCATGTTAACTGAACATCCTTTCTCTGTGCCTTTATTGTTACCCATTGTCCTCGACAATATTAATTAAGCTAGTCTAGAATATGACTTTATATTTTAAGTGATTTTGTTGATTGTAAAACACCACATGATTTCTTTGAACTAAATGTTACTGAAATGCCCACTACAGTCACCTTTTTGGGTAGGATTTGGGGACAGGAAGAGACACACAATGTGATTTGTTCTAATTGTGGTTCAGAAATTTTCTAAAACCCTTAGGGTTAAAAGCCAAACTAACCAGCTCAGTTCATCTGCCCAAGATAGGTTGGAGAAGTTAAAAGCAATAAAGTTTTTAAAAATAGACTAGACAACCAAACTTCTATTTGAATTTTTAAATTATCTGCTGGTTTTTATGAGTTTAGGTTTATCTCTGGGTTAAAATTGAAAGCCTATGGAAAAGTGATTAAATGACTTCATAAATATTCCTGAAGTACAGTATAATGCTTGACATTTTCATAGCATTTTATACTTTTTCAAAGCATTTTTTACTTATATGACTTTATCTGCTACATTCCTTTAAGGTAGACAGGATGGATCATGTCTTTTTCATGTCAGATGAGGAAATGACATGCAGCAAGGTTAAATACTTTCACAGGGTGACATCTGATTAATAGGGAACTTGGACTTGAACTTTGGCCTCCATCTTTCACTGCACCATAAGGATCTTGAGTTGGACTTTCTAATTTCTATAATTTATGTAATGTGATGATTATTTATAGACATTGTCATACATTACAGACTCCTTAAATGCAGGAACTTAATCTTAGACTTCTCTATATCTCAAGAATTAACACATTTCATACAATAGAGACTTAACAGATATGCTATAAAGGGTAGGGCAGGGGGAAGCCACAAATTTGTGTCTGTCTCCATCAGCAAATGAAACATCCAAAGTTAAATGACCCAATAGAAGATTATTTAAATAAAAGGTGATTCCTGAAATGTCTAGATTCCAGTAAAAGAATAATTTAAATGTAGGCACTCTTTGTGTATTGTTCAAGTTTCCCTTTTGAATTATTGAGCGGTTTAGGCCCCGAAATTGGAGTGTTTTTATAACAAGCAGAATTAGTCAGTGTTCTTCTCGTCCAGATGCAATGATCTGGATGAGTTACCTGTAGAGAGTTCAGTTTGACCCATTTGGACCACATGGGGCAGGGACAAGGAGACAGCTGTAATGAAACACAGATGCTGCTTTGCTGACTTCTTTGTCTGGGCCAAGAGTCACATGCTGCCATAAAGTAACATTTAGAAAGAAAATATTTTTGGTTCTGAATGGCTTACATGAAATAAAATTGGGTTTTCTACACATCAGGCACATATTTTCCTTTTCAATTAGCAGTGCAAGCGTTGTCTGGCTCCATCAGCTTTTTCTTTCATAAGATTACATTAAAACGTAAGTCTACGAGAAAAGATTATTACTTGGCCTTGCCAGATGTAAAAGACATCAGCTGACCTTTTTAAAGATTTATATTTGAAATATTCTATGACTTCATCATGGCAAAGTCTAAAAGGATTTAAAGAACACTCTGCTTCTCCCAGAGACAAAGTCACGCTATGGTTTTACCTTCTTGGAGTTTGGTAGATTCGAAGGTGAGCTTTTCACTTCATCTTCTTTTTAGTCATGCTGTTTCTCCCCTCGTTGCCCTGGTCACGGGAGGCTTTTCCACAATGACTTGGTGGGCTTAGGCACATATTTTTCTTAGTTTCAAAAAACTGGCATCCATTTAAAGACTGAACTGTTATTAATTTAGACCAGTTCTCTCCTAACATCAGAAGGTAAGTCATTATCAATCTAAAATGGAAGTTTAAGTTTACAAAACACATAGGTACACACCACACAATACTGAACTATTAGGAATACCGTAAAGAGATTTCCCTCTTTATAGGAAAGGGACTTGCTGCCCGAGGACTTTGGGGCAAGTAGACCACAGTTTGAGTACCAGCGTTAGCCACGTATTAGCTGAGTTGTGCTAGCTGGCTGATATTTTTCAGCTCTGGGTCTCAGTTTCTTCACCTATAAAATGGAGGTGAAAGCATAAATTCTAAGTACTGGAGTGAAGACTTAATAAATCTAAACTATGTGGTCATAATTCAAGAACAAGCACACATAAGATTTAAAATACTAAGAAAATGTATGCAGTTTTGGAAGGACGTAGGATTTGTGTTGTGGACCCGCACTATTTCACACAGTCGTCACAGGCCACAAATGCCTATTTAAATTTTAATTTAAATTAGTGAAAATTAAACAAAATCTAAAATTCAGCTCCTGCGTCATACTAACCACATTCGAAGTGCACCGTAGCCATGTGGGTCTAGTGACGGCACTTCTGTCACTACAGAAAGTTCACGTGGATGGCACTGTTCCAGACAAGCTATGGAGATAAGTAAATGGGTATCTTCCCCACTCATAATGACAGCCCCCTAGTCTGGATATTTGATCATATTTGCCTCTTCCCTTCTATAAGAACTGTTAGACATTGTGTTTTTTATATTTTTTCACTCGGTAAGAATAAAGTTTTTACAGATGAATAGTTTTAGTTTCCCTAAGCAGGAAATCACTATCTAAATATAGGTATTAAAAATAACCCATCCATGCTGACTTACCAAAAGGAGTAACATAACTAAATAAATAAACTCCAATCAAAAAAAAAATGTTTACTATGTTTTGCTTTTCAAAATAAAATAATGTTAAATGTCATGTTTTCTCCTAAATCTCAGTAAAAATAACTACTATCCTTTTGGCTTCTCATTCCCAATGTTTCTTGGGTCTATTCGTCCTCACAGACCACTCCACCTCATTATCCTCCTACCCTTACACACGGACTATCCCATTAGACTCTCACTGCTTCCTTCTTTAAACAATCTGTCCCATGCAACGGCACAGGACTGATGTTCTCCAGTGCGGACTGCACTTCCATACTCAAAAGCCTTTCACTGTCCTCCTCACAGCACCAAAGTTGAATATCCTTCATCTGACATTCAAGACTCTCCGTGATGAGGTTCCAAATTGCCTTTCCACTGGATCTACTATTTCCAGGTGTGACCCTCTGCTGAAGCCAAACTTTTTGATACCCAGGGATGTGATTCTCTCTCTCCATTCTATTCTACATATTCAACATTGTATCCATCCTCCTAGGCCCAGACGAAATCCCACCTCCTTCGTAAAGCCAACATCACACGCATAAACACCCCAACATGAAGTGCTAGCTCTCTGTAGCTGTTATCATCTGTGCCTTTTGTTAACGAGTGAACACGAGCATGCCTGTGTCCATGTCGTCACCTGTAACAATGTTTGAACTATAAAATATTGATACCAAGCAACTTTTTCTCCCCCACCCCTTTCTCTGCTGACAGTGACGAATAAGAAAGGGTGGTCGATTTTAGTGCATCTATATCTTTCTGTAGCTTTCTTTAAATACAATGTCAAAAAATGTAAGTACATATCATTTTACAATGTATTTCTCCCTATTTCTTTTTGAAGGTTCAGCTTCTCCACTGCATAAAACAAACAGTTACGGGGGGAGATTCGGAAATTGTAGATGGATTTAACGTATGCCAGAAGCTCCAGGAGCAGAATCCTCGGGCGTTCCAGATTTTGTCCTCTACCTTTGTGGACTTCACAGACATTGGAGTGGATTACTGTGACTTCTCTGTGCAATCCAAACACAAAATTATAGAGTAAGTGTTACTTACAAATTTGTTAGAGCAATAAAACAGCTGACAGCAAAAGCTTCATTAACCTAAAGCTTAAACAGCAAAAAGCTTCAGTTAACTCCAGAGCTTGACTTTTTTAATTTTTAATCCAATTTTAGAGGGAAAGGGGAAAAAAAGAATCTTTTCATCATACAAGAAGTATTTATCAACTTTCATAAAATCTCTGTCCTTAAGCAGTATAAGAGAAATAACTAAGACTTCATATACACTTAAATTCTTCTTAAGTTTTAAAACCTAAGTTCTACATAGTTGTAATCAGTATGATTGTCCTAGTCAGGAAGCTTCCAGCCAGAAGTAAAAGAATCCAATGCATTAGACAAATACAAGAGTTAAACAGTGTTATCTGAAATTGATCTCCTTTTTCTTCTCCTCTTAGCTTTTCCATCCTTTTTGTTGGCTTCATTTGCAAAGATAA
>VMDR010035461.1:0-10756 GCA_007922815.1 Macrotus californicus | reverse complement strand
TAGTTTCTCAGTTTTGGTGTAAGAAAATATGTAATGCGTTTTGAAATATATTATTTAAAATATTTTCTCACTTTAGAAAGAATAAAGGTAAGTATTTCATTTTTAAAAAGCCATCCTTAAATGTTACTCTTTTTATTGCTTTTATTTCTAAAATGTATACAAATCCTTATTCCATTTATTTATCTTCCTTTTAAAAATATTTTAGTCCATGGAACATTGTTTAAAACAGTCTATAGATCTTTTTGGGAAGCTTAAATCACTTGTTTTTAACTTTTAAATATGTAGTTGGAAGCGGTTTGTTTGGTTTGTTGATTTTCGTGTTTCTTAGCCCGAAAAGCTAGACTTGACTGCATTCCATGGAGTCTAGTGTTGGTGGGTCCAGGATAGGAAGGAGCTGATTGCAGAGTAGGTTGCATGAGGAAGTTGTGCATCCATCCATCCGTCCGTGTTCACGTGCAAATTTAGTTCTGTATTTCTGGAAGGTGAAGCTTTTTCACTATTTTTGATTGGTTATTCCATTTTCCATTATATTACTACCAATAATTAAAATTTTATGATATATAAAATTATAAATTTAAGTTTGGGAGATGGTTTTTAAAAAATCAGGACTACCAGTTTCCAGCTTTAGCTAATGATAAATCAGTGAGGTGAATCCTCAGGTAAAAATGGTAACACCTGGAAAAAAATTAAAAATAACTGTTTGAAAGCACTGGAAAAAGACCCAAAAGACTAGAAGACCAAAGAATACCAAAAAGAAGCACAAACCAGAGGAGAGTCATTCTTTAAGCATAGCGGTGGGTAAGAATTGTGAATGTTTGGCTTTTTGCACAAAGTGCTTCCCAGCTCCCATAGCTTCAGGGTCAGAAACCCTAATCATACTGTCTTGAAGTGTCAGACGGCAAAGCTGAGGACTAGCAAGCAGCTTGGAATTGAGGAGGGAAATCCTGGAACTGAGAGAGCTGCCAAAAAGTTTGAGGAGAAATTATAAACATTTATGCCAATAAATTCAACTAGATGAAATGGACAGATTCATGCAATATCAATAAGTCATCTAAGTAGACCCAAGGAAAAATAGAAAATCTGATTAGTCCCATATCTATTAATGATATTGGATGCATAAGTAAAATCTTCACACAAAAACACAAGAGTTCAGACCCAGATAGCTTCAATAATGAATTTTATTTAACACATTGCGTACCGCATAGAAATCTCTAAGACATACGCCAGGGACCGCACGTTTTTGGGCAAACTGCACGTTATTTAAATCATCATAACTACAGATCATCTCCATAATCGTCAAAACAGTCATCTGTATCTTCGATCTCACTAGGGAATATCTGATAAATTATCGTTAAATACTTCCGGAAGTGTATCAGTTTCGTTGGTTTCCTTCCTTTTTCTGAGAGGGGGCATTTCTAAAAGCGCCAGGAACTTGAAGACGAAGACTATTCGGATGACCAAAATACAATGTAACTGCAATGCTTTATGAGTTCGTGCAATTATATAGTTTTTCATAGATTGACCTGCACAGTTTCCACCAATGAGATCGCTTCATTTGATATGGACAAGACAGTGTGTTGACATCTAAGGTCCATAACAGATGGCGCGTGAAAAACGAGAAAACTCGTGAGCGGTCCTTAACAGATGGTGTGTGAAACATGCGAAAACTCGTGAGTGGTACGCAATGTGTTAAGAAACGTTTAAGAAAGGCATAATACCAGTTCTCAAGTCTTGTAGAAAGTAGAAAAGTAAGGAACGTTATACAAATCATATCAATAGACCAGTGTTATTACTTAAATACCAAAATCAGACAAAACATTATGGGAACTAAACTACAGCCCAGTGTACCTTACAATGATAGATGTAAAAATCCTGAATAAGAGCACACTGAATTCAGAAATATATTGAAGGAAAATGCATGAAAACTAAGTGGAATTTGTTCCAGGAATGAAAGGTTGGTTTGATAATAAAAAACCTATCAATGTGTAACTTGCCATTTTAACCATTTTTTTAAAAAAGCATAATTATCTCAGTAGATGGATAAAGAGTTTATAATTCTATACCCATTCCAATTTTAAAACTTTTAGCAGCCTAGGAATAGAAGGCACATTTTTCAACTTTATGAAGATGACACGTGAAAATCCTGCAGCAGACGTCTGACTTAATGGTGAAAGATTGAGCTGTTTCCCCGACATTGAGAGCGAGGCAAAGATACTTGCTTTTGCCTCTCAATTTAACATTGTACTAAAGTTCATAGATAGAGCACTGAAGCAACAAAAAGAAATAAAAGGTACATAGAATGAAAAAGAAGATGTAGACAGTATGGTCATCTATATAGAAAGTGCTAGTGAGTTTAAAAAATGCTTTTTGATCTAAAAAGTGAATTTAACAGTCTCATAGGATACCAGGTAAATATATGAAATTAAATGGTAATATATTAGCCATGAATAAATTCCATTTGTACATCTATGGCAGCCAACCTCCTAGATATATCCCAGTTAGCTCCATTTTCTGGTATTCACAACCTCGTGTAATCGTCTTCCCTATTTTATTAGTGCTGGTCTATGTGAGCTGTAGGACATGGCAGAGGAGATAGTACGTCACTTCTAAAATTAAGTTATAGAGAGAAGACTGCAGTTTCCATCTTAGGCAATTTCTTTCTTCCTAGTTCTCTCTCTGTTCACTGTCTCTAAGAGAAGCAAACTGCCATTTATGAGTAGCCCTATTAAAAATCCCAACTGAAGCCTCCAGTCAGCAAGCACTGAGGCCTGCTACCAACTACAGGAGTGACCTCAGAAGTGGACCCTTCAGTTCTATCCCAGGGTTGAGATGACCGCAGCCTTGGCCAACAGCTCGAATACAAACACACGAGAGACCTTGTCAGAACCACCGGCTAAGCAGATCTTGAAACCTGTCCCTCTGGAAACTCTGATATGCTGTTTATGGTTTTAAAATGCTAGGTTTTAGTGCTCTTTAATATGCATGAACAATAATATAACATACCAAAATATGAAATACGTAGAGATAAATTTAACAAAATATGTGTTAGAGCAGTGTACATCTGACAGAAAAGTTAAAAAACCTAAATAGATAAAGATAGATACATTTTTGTTTTCCTGAGATGCCAGTTCTTCTTCGAAAGGATCTTGTGTTGAATGTGTAATCCCAATGAATATCGGAGCAGATTTTTGGGTAGAAATTCATAAGCTGATAACAAAAATTTATATAGAAATATAGAATACCTAGATGGGCAAAATAATTTTGAAAAAGAAAAAAGCTGGAGAACTTATTCTGTGATTTCAAGATTGAAATGATGACGATGATGTTGTCAGTGTGAGGACCAGAAGAGCAATGGAGCCAAGCAGAGAGTCCGCAGGGAGACACGCGCACACACAGTCAGTTGATCTCACCACAGGTGCGGGCATAAGTCAGGGGGGTCAAGTGTGTAGTCTTTCAAACAATGTCACTGGAACAACTGGATATCCACATATGACAGGAGAACTTTGACCCTTATGTTATACTCAGAAATTAACTCAAAATTGGCCATACACCTCTTTGTAAAGAATAAACTATTGTAGAGGAAAACGTGAGAGAAGATCTTTGCAATCTTGGGACAGGCAAAGATTTCTTAGATGGGACATAAGAGCATGAACTATAAAAGGAAAAGAATTGATTAATTGCAATTCACTGAAATAGAAAACTTCTGCTTTTAAAAAGGTGTTAAGAAAACAAGTATAACACAACTGGGAAAGAATATTTGTAATAATTTATAATACTGAAAACTGATAATGGACTTGAAACAATATTTAAAAAATCCTGCAGTGGTAAGACAAAGTTAACAATGACCAAAGATTTAAATATACATTTTCAAAAAGAAGATATGTGAATTGTCCATAGACTCATGAAAGATTACCAGTTTCACTAGTCATTAGGGAAATGAAAATTATAGTAACAGTGAGGCCACATTAACACCCCGTATTATGGCTGAAATTTAAGAAATGGACTAAACTAACTGACAGCGAGTATGCGGAGCAATGGAATGCTTATTTGTACTCTGCTGGCAGTGCAGAATACTACAATTATTTTGGAAAACAGTTTGTCAGTTTTTTATAAAGGTAAGTATATATTTTCAAAATGGTCCACTAGTTTCCATTTTATTTTCATTTATTTTTCTTTTTAATTTTTTTATTGTTCGATTATAGTTGTTCCCACTTCCCCCCATTGCTCTCCTCTGCCCTACACCCCCACCTCCTACCTTCAGTCCTCCCCCCAGCACCCTGCCCTGTGGTCTATGTCCAGGGTCCTTTACACATGTTCCTTAGCTTTCCCCTTCCCCTTCCTTCTCCCGTTAACCCCCCCACCCTGGTTGTTGTCAGTTTGTTCTTGATTTGCATGTCTCTGGTTCTGTTTTGCTCATGTTTCTTTTGTTGATTAGGTTCCATTTATAGGTGAGATCATATGGTATTTGTCTTTTACCACCTGGCTTATTTCACTTAGCGTAATGCTCTCCAGTTGTCAGGAAGGGTAGGATTTCGTTCTTTCTGCTGTGTAGTATTCCATTGTGTAAATGTACCAGTTTTTCAATCCACTCATTTATTGATGGGCACTTAGGCTGTTTCCAGCACATGGCTATTGTAAAGAGTGCTGCTGTGAACGTTGGGGGTGCATAGGTTCTTTTGAATTGGTGATTCAGGATTCTTAGCATATAATTCCAGCAGTGGAATTTCACTGGGTCAAAAGGCAGTTCCATTTTTAGCTTTCTGAAGAAATTCCATAGTCTTTTCCACAGTGGCTGCACCAGTCTGCATTCCCACCAGCATTGTAATAGGTAGGGTTCCTTTTTCCCCACAACCTCACCAGCACTTGTTTGTTGATTTGTTTATGATGGCCATTTTGACCAGCGTGAAGTGGTATCTCATTGCGGTTTTAATTTGCATCTGTCTGATGGCTAGTGATGCTGAGCATCCTTTCATATGGCTCTGGGCCCTCTGTATGTCCTCCTTGGAGAAATGTCTGTTCAGGTCTTTTGCCATTTTAATTGGGTTGTTTGTCTTCCTGGAGTGGAGTTGTGAGAGTTCTTTATGTGTTTTGGAGATCAAACCCTTGTCCGAGGTATTGTTGGCAAATATATTTTCCCATAAGGTTGATTCCTTTTCCATTTTACTGATGTTTTCTTTAGCCATGCAGAATTTTTTTAATTTGATGAGGTCCCATTTTGTTTATTCTTTCCTTTATATTCCTTGCCTAGGGGATTTATTGGTGAAAATATTGCTGTGGTGTATCTGAAATTTTCCTGCTGATGTTTTTCTCTAGGACTTTTATGGTGTTGTAACTTATATTTAAGTCTTTTATCCACCTTGAATTTATTTTTGTGTATGGTGTAAACTGATGGTCAGGTCTCATTTTTTGCATGTAGCTGTCCAGATTTCCAGTCACCATTTTTTGAAGAAGCTATTTTTACTCCATTTTATGCTCCTGCCCACTTTGTCAAATATTAATTGACCATAGAGACTTGAGTTTATTTCTGGGCTCTCTATTCTGTTCCCGTTGTTCTCTGTGTCTGTTCTTATGCCAGTACCAGACTGTTTTGATTGCAGTGGCCTTGAATACAGTTTGATATCAGGCATTGTGACCCCTCGTACTTTGTTCTTCTTTCTCAAAATTGCTGAGGCTATTTGGGGTCGTTTATGGTTCCATATAAATTTTTGAAGTGTTTGTTCTATATCTGTGAAATATGTCATTGGCATTTTTATAGGGACTGTGTTGAACCTATAGATTGCATTGGGTAGTATGGACATTTTGATTATATTCTTCCAATCCATGAACACAGTATATGCTTCCATTTATTTGTGTGTTCCTTAATTTCTTTCTTCAGTATTGTGTAGTTTTCTGAGTACAGCTCTTTTATTTCCTTGGTTAGGTTTATTCCTAGGTACTGTTTTTGTTATTTTTGTTGCTATAATAAATGGGATTTATTTTCCTAATTTCTGTTTCTGATATTTCATTGTCGATGTACAGATGTGCCCTTCATGTCTGAATATTGACTTTGTATCCCACTGTTTTGCTAGATTCACTTACTAGGTCGAATAGTTTTTTGTTGGAGTCTGTAGGGTTTTCTGTGTACACTATCATGTCATCTGCAAACAATGACAGTTTAATCTTGGGTTGCGTGGTCTGTCTCACTACCCAGTTGTTTCACACTGCTACCCACATGCAAATGTGGGACCAGCTGCTCTGCCAGCCGCTGCCTCGCCCGCCCCCACCCTGCAGCCACTGCCTCGCTGCCAGTCCTCTCTGCCCAGCTGCCCATCTCTGCCCTTCTTACCAGTCTGGATGCATGTTTCTTCTTAAATTCCTTGACTGTTGGACTTCTATACAGTTTGATTTTTTGGCAGTTCTGGTTATTTTTTATTTTTAAATTTGTTGTCCTTATTTTGATTGTGTGAGGAGGCAAAGTGTATCTACTTATGCCTCCGTCTTGGCCAGAAGTCCTGGTTTTATTTATTTGGGTACTCTCTTTTTTCTTGAGGAGTCTGGTAGAGACTTGTTGATTTTGTTTATCTTTTCAAAGAATCAGCTCCTGGATTTATAGATCCTTTGAATTGTTCTTTTAGTCTCTATTTCTTTTAATTCTGCTCTGATCTTGGTTATTTCCTTCCTTCTACTTGCTCTGGGCTTTGTTTGGTATTGTTCTTCCCCTTCTTCTAGATGTAGAGTTAAGTTGTTAATTTGAAATGTTTCTTTGATTTTTAGGTAGGCCTGTATTGCTATGAACTTCCTCTCAGGACTGCCTTCACTGTGTCCCATAAGTTTTGGACTGTTGTGGGTTCATTTTCATTTGTTTTCAGAAACTTTTTTATTTCTCCCTTGGTCTCATTATTGACCCATTTATTGTTTAATAGCATGCTATTCAATCTCCATGAGTTTGAGTGTTTTGAGTTTTTTCCTTGAGGTTGGTTTCTAGTGTTTATCCCTTGTGGTCTGAGAAAAAGCTCGATATGATTTAAACTTTCTTGAATTTGTTGAGGCTGGATTTATGTTTTGAATTTGTTGAGGCTGGATTTATGTCTTGAATTTGTTGAGGCTGGATTTATGTCCTATCAAATTGTGGTCTATCTCTGAAAATGTTCCATGTGCATTTGAAAAGAATGTGTGTTTTGCTTATTTGGGATGAAAGGTTCTATATAGATCAGTTAAGTCCATTTGATCTAGGACATTGTTCAATGCCCCAATATCCTTGTTGACATTTTGTTTGGGAGATCTATCCATTGTTGACACTGAGGTGTTACAATCCCCTAGTATGTAAGTGCGTTGCTGTCTATATCTTTCTTGACGTCCTCCAAGGTTTTCCTTATGTATTTGGGTGCTCCTGTGTTGGGTGCATATATTTTTATAATGTTTATATCTTCTTGATGGATTCTTGCCTTTAGTATTATGAAGTGTCCTTCTTTGTCTTTTTTTATGGCCTTTGTTTTGAAGTCTGTTTTGTCTGATATAAGTATTGCTACCCCAGCTTTTTTTCCTGTCCATTTGCTTGGAATATTTTTTTCCAGTCCTTGTTCTGAGGTGGGTCTCCTGTAGGCAGCATATGTGCAGGTCATGTTTTCTTATCCATTCAGCTACCCTATGTCTTTTGATTGGGACACTTAATCCATTTATGTTCAAGGTTATTATTGATAGCTCCTTATTCATTGCCATTTCCCACCTTTATACCTGTGTTCCTCTCTCCTTCACTCTTTTTCTTCCTCTTCTTAAAGCAGTCTCTTTAGCATCTCTTACAGTGCTGGTTTGGTGGAGGTGTATTCGTTTAGCCTTCTTTTGTCTGGGAAACTCCTTATTTTGCCTTCCATTTTAAATGAGATCCTTGCTGGGTAGAGTGGTCCTGGATGCAGGCCTTTACTTTTCATTACTTGGAATATTTCTTCTCATTCCCTTCTGGCCTGTAGTGTTTCTGTGGAGAAGTCAGCTGCTAGCCTTATCGGGGCTCCCTTGTATGTTATTCTTTCTCCCTTGCTGCTTTTAAGATTCTCTCTTTGTCTTTAAAATTTAAAATTTAATTGTGATGTGTCTTGGAGTAGGCCTTTTTGGGTTCATCTTGATTGGGTCCCTCTGTACTTCCTGAACTTGCATGGCTTTTCCCCTCTCCAGGTTAGGGAAGTATTCAGTCACTATTTTTTTGAACAGGTTTTCTATCCCTTGCTGCTTTCCTTCTCCTTCTGGTATTCCTATGATTTGAATATTGTTGCGTTTCACTGTTGTCTTGAAGTTCCCTTACGCTATCCTCATATTTTTTAGTCTTTTTTATGCTCTACCTGGGTATTTTCTTCCTACCTTGTCTTCCAGCTGACAAAATTCATTCGTCTGCTTCTTCCAGCCTGCTTGTGATTCCTTCTAGTGTATTTTTTTCCAGATACTATATTCTTCATTTCTTCCTGGTTCTTGTTAACAGTTTCTGTTTCCTTTTTCATGCTGTTCTAGTTTCCACTGAGTTCTTTGTAGTTGTCATTGAGTTCCTTGAGCATCCTTTTAACCATTTTTTTGAATTCTGTGTTTGATAGTTTGCTTGCCTCAATTTCATTTAGCTCCTTTACTGGGGATTCTTACATTCATTTCGATTGGGGGTTCTTTCTTTGTCTCTTCATGTAAGTGACTCTTTTGTTTGTTTGTTTGTTTCTGCGTTTCAGGATGTTATGCTTTGCCAGCTGTCTTTGTGGGGTGGCCTTCTGTGGTAGGAGTTCTGTGGGACTCAGTGGTGCAGTCTCTTTGATCTCCTTGTCTCGATGCCCTAGGGTTCCCCTTTCTTCAGTTTGTGCGGGCTCTCTTGTTGTATTTGGGCTGCACTTGTTGGTGGCTTCTTTATTGGTGGGTTCTCCCCTCCAGCCAGCTTACTGGTGGTCACAACTCCCACCGTGTCTTGTTTGCTGTTGTACAGGTGTTGGTTAACAAAGCATTGTTACCAGACAGCCAGACTTAGGCCAGCGATAAGAACCCGCTACCATATCAGCAGTCTCAACTGCTGTTGAGCAAAATTAATAAAGGTGGAGAGAGATTACAGATGTTATAGGATCTGACAGCGGGAGTCTGAGATGACTGAGAGGGGACATGTTACTGAGCGGTGAGAGGGAGAAGACTCGACGAGAGTAGGAGAGGACCGAGGTGGGGAGAGGGAGAGAGCAAACTCACAATGTGAGAAAGCACGGAAGGGCCGTGGGAGCGATGGGGCGACGAAGAGGACAGTGCGCTGGGAGGCTCGGAGGAGAACAGGAAAGGTGCTGGAAGGCGAAGCCGAGTTGCAGAGAAAGAAGCCACAGCAGGGCCAGTAGCAGAAGCAGCTGAATGAAGTTGAGTTTGAACACTGGTGGAATGGGAATAAGAACTTGGTAAAAAAGTGAAAAGGGAGTATCAGACGTGAAGAAAAGTGATTTTGAGAGGATGGAGGAAGCAAACTGTTAGGAGTAAGGAGGAAAGCCCAGGTTGACAGAGGGGAAGAAAAGAAAAGAAAATGACTTCAAATTCCTCGCTCACCTGATCAGGGGCAGGAGGAAGGTGAACTGGAGACAAGGGGAGAGTATTCTGTGGGATTTGAAGTACAAACAAATAGTGAACAAACAGGAGTTCTGTTGAAGTACAGCAGTGACCGTGGTATTTCACCCAGCTAGCCACTGTTTACAAAAGATGGAGAAGAAATAAGAGTCTTGTAAGAGGAGAAAAAGAATGGGAGCTGACTTAAGAAGGAAGAGCGCTTATGTGAGGTTAGATGGCAGGGAAGCAGTGAGAGTCGGGGATAGGAACATGGCAGTGTCAGAGGAAATCCAGTTTAATACAGTGTACCACAGCAGTAAGAAAGGTCAGGAAGATGGCGACATGGAGTAAGACCAGGGAAGGGTGCTGTGTGGGATTTGCAATAACAATGATATGATAAAAAAATGTATAACCTGAATAAAAGGAATAAAAAGTAAAAGTCCAAGAGTAGTGAGTTATTTGCAATATAAGTGAAGTGAAAGAAGGAAAGTTAAAATGCAATATGAAAAGGAAAAATACCAAAAAAATCCCTAAAAAACTGAAGAGAAATTTTAAAAAATATGGAAGCTCTGATGGAGAGCAAGGTGAAATTTGTGTCAGCTGTTGGTGTTCGCCTTCTCACTTCTTTCTGGATCCATCCCTGGTTTTCTCTTAGTTCCAGGTCTTACTGTGTTACTCTTGGGGGCAGGGGAGCCCCCTCCTGGTGGTTGTTAAGTGTACCCAGTTGGTTTTTAGATATTCCCAGCTCTTGCATGAGGTGGGGGGGTGGGCTCCGTTTTTTCCTTTCTGGGATTAGGCAAGGAAGGGGGCTCAGTCTGGGCTACAGTAATCACAGGCGCCCAGTTTCTAGCCCACGCCCTCAGAATGCTGTGTGGTCTCGTCTCCCACTCTTCACTCTGCACGGTTGCTCCAGGCTGGCGCCGATTAGCCATCTGGCTTTGCACCTCTTTGATCAATCCATGAGGTGCACTGAGTGGGAGCAAGTCGTGCCCATAATCTTCCCTCTTTGCTGGCCGGGCCGCTGGGTGCACAAGGTCTCTTGCCCCTCCGTTCCCTTTTTGAAAAAAGTATATTGGGCGCTGTTGTTGCTCTGAGCCACTGCCCAGCTTTCTACCCACTCCAACTCTCTGGCAAGTCCAGAAGCTATCTCAGACACGGCCAGTTGCAGCCCACCTCTTCTCACAGTTCCAGGTGCCACCGGAATCACCACCACTCTGTCCCTGTCCCATCCAAC
>VMDR010035460.1:0-10754 GCA_007922815.1 Macrotus californicus | reverse complement strand
GAAGGACAAATGTTGGATGATTCTGCTCATATGAGATAGCTAGAGTGGTCAAATACTAAAAGACAGAAAGCAGAACAGTGTTTTCCAGGGGCTGGAGGGAAGGAGAATGGGCAGTGGTGTTTAACAGGCAGAGTTTCCGTTGCACAAGCTGTAAAGGGTTCCGGAGACGGACGGCGGTGGCGGCTGCCCGGCACCGCGAATGTACTGAGCACCAGTGAATACACGCTCAGAAATCGTCAAGACGCTCTGTTTATGTTATGTGCATTTTATCACAGTTGAAAATAGAAAGAGAAAGATAAACATGGGAAATTAGTGTATTTTATTTCATCAACATATCTGAAGTATGATCATTTCTATATAAACACACTAATAAGTTTGCATTTTTTTCAAACCGAGTCTTTGAAATGCTTTGCGAAACTTAGGCCGACAGCACATTCCAAGTGGGACTGCACACGTCAGTACCCTGTGACCTGCTGTCAGTGGCTGTGCCATTTAGGGCTGTCCCAACACAACCTTAAAATAAAGGCAGGCAAGGGAGACACTTGGAAAATGCAGGTGGATTTGCCAGCTCGACCTGTTTGTGACACCATGGTCCCCCCCGTCACTTAACACCCCTGAGCTGGGTGTTGGGCCGTGGGCGGTGATAACAGCTACCTCCTCGTGACCGATGCAAGGATGGTATCGGGTAGTCTGTGGAAAGTCCCCGGAAAACTATCTGGCACGCAATGACTGCTCCTGGAAATAGTTGTAATTGCTATTCATGTTTCTATGTTTCCATGGAGACAAAGGTAACAATAAAAAAGGACGTCATACACACTGCTTCTTAAAACATTTTTAAGACAATAAGGGACATTTCAATATGTTTTGTGTTTCTTAAAAGTCGCCTCTTAGAGGTCTGCGCTGAGATATTTATAGGTAAAATAATGTGATGTATGAGCCCTGGAGAAAATAACACGAGGCCCAGAGGCAGACAGGGAAAGGGCGAAACGCCAGACCGTCAGCTGGTGACAGCGGATGCTGGGGACAAGTCTGTGGGTTTCATCATACCGATCGTCATACTTTTTAATACGTCATGAAGAGTTTGGGCTTTTTTTTTTTAAGGATAACATGTAAATATTCAACGCGCCTTGAGTTTTTCAGAACGTAGGTCATGTTTTAATTTTTGTTTTTGTTTTTAAAGGATGTCTGCAGTCTGGTGACTGCCTGTTGGAAATAGAGGGGCCCAGTGGCTCCGCAGGCCTCAGCCGTAGCCAGCTCCCTGTCCCCCGTGGCGGTCACGGCTGCAAAGGGACTGGGCGGCAAGGTAGGGCCGACAATCACTTCATTTCCCCTTGGGGACGTCTCCAAGAAAGACACTTCTGCCCTGCCAAGGGGCTCCGGGGGTCGGAGCGCCGTCCCGCACACCAAAAGGCTGTGGGTTTGATTCCCAGTCACAGCACACACCTAGGCTGCAGGTCGGTCCCCAGTAGGGGCGTGTATGGGAGGCAGCCGATCCATGTCTCTCTCTCACATTGAGATTTCTCTCTCTCCCCCACCCTTCCTCTCTCTCTGAAAGCAATACAAACACATCCTCAGGTGAGGGGGAAGGAAGAAAGAAAAGAAAAGAAAGAAAGAAAGAAAGAAAGAAAGAAAGAAAGAAAGAAAGAAAGAAAGAAAGAAAGAGAAAGAAAGAAAGAAAGAAAGAAAGAGAAAGAAAGAAAGAAAGAGAAAGAAAGAAAGAAAGAAAGAAAGAAAGAAAGAAAGAAAGAAAGAAAGAAAGAAAGAAAGAAAGAAAGAGGCTTCTGATTTATCTCTGCCCAAAATGGCGTCTTGTGCTGCCTGGGCTGTGAGGGGACAGTGGAAGACTGTCAAAATGGCCACTGACATGGACACTTTTCAACCGCTTGGCTTGTGTGTGGGTTTCTGTTTTGTTTTCTCTTGTTTCCATAAGGGATTTGAATTCATAAGAGCCAACTGTGGTTATCACTTTTGGTAAGTGTTTAAAAGGTGAGGACCTTTTTCTAAAAAAAAATAATAATAATAACAGCTTGTTTGGCATGTAACTCCCATGCCATAGTGTCCACAAACGTTCAGCTAGAGTGAGTACACTGTGTGTGCACATTTGGTTAGTGTGCATTAGTGTGCGCACTCTGTGTGCAGCCATCACCACCGTCTACTTCCGGGTCAAGGCCGTATCCATGTCGACTACTGGGTCTGAAGAGAACTTCCAGAAGGAAGAGCCCCTTTATCTGGGAGTCAGAAAGGCTCAGGAAGGATGTAGCATTAAAGCTAATCCAGGCACTCCCCAGTCCGTCTGTAGGGTATTCTGAGATTGGTACTCACAGATCGATCCTACACATTCATGCAATATATATGGATTCATTGAAAACTACACATCCACAGTGTTCAGCTGGGTACCTCACTACAGTCCCTGCCACCCAGAGCCGACGTGCCAATGAATGGAAGCAGACGATAAAAAAGAATGGCTATACATCCGATGGGTCACATAGGGACAGATGTTAAGAAGGAAGATAAAGCAGGATGGATGGAGGGGAGATGACCACTCTGACAGGTGGGTCTGACAAGGAGCCCTGGGAGCGGCACCCTGCGTGAAGCCAGAGATGGAGCTGGGCGAATCCCTGCGGGGAGAACATTCCTGCAGAGGGGAAGGGAAGAAGAAGTGGCGGGAGGTCGAATCCCAGAGGCCCTTTCACGCGGATGTTGACGGCAGGTCACGCGTCGCTGACACGTGGACGTGTTCCATCAAGTCTGGTTGGAGTCATTTCACGTTAACAAGTCTGTGGGTGTGTTTTTTCTCGTGGTTGAAAAGAGGGCAGGTAGGCGCCAGGCTGAGGGGTCTCTTGTCTTGACTGGCTGCTGTGGTCTCCAGGCCTTTCTGTGGGAGAGCCTCGGAACTAATCAGAATCTGACTTCCAGCGAAGACCACCCCTCTGGAGACGACACGCAGAGAAGCTACGGGAGGAATGGAAGGCTTGGGGTCACGCCAATCCGGCTTCACCGAGCCCCAAACATCTCCTTGGTCTCTTTGTCCCGCCCACCGTGAGCAGGCTCCCAGAAGATTATTATGTCTGGTACTGGAGAGGACCTGTCCGAGTTGTCCCGTTTGGTCCCTAGCAGAGCTTGGGATGCAGAGCTGGGAGCCGAGACAATGGGGGCAGAAGAAGAGTCACGGTGGGAGCCTTCAACCCACTTTCATGTCAACCACCGGGAAGACTCCTTCGTGTCGGCCCGGGATGAGAGCAAGGACTACTTGTTGGGAAGCTGTGGGGAGGAGGGTTTCAACCTGATCTTGCAAAGGACTGTCTACAGCTGGAGAGGCAGTGAGTTCCACAACTAAAGGCATTTGAGCAGCAAGTGAATGAACGTTTATCTGGGATCTACGCAGGAGATGCCAGCAACGGTCGGTGTCTTGGAGCAGCATACCCTCGGAGCTAAGATTCTGTAATCCTATCGCACTGTCCTTCTTCTGGGTGAACACCGACGCCCTCCCTGAACGGGAGCCCTGGGGAACAACGTGCAGGTCACTGCCAACGCACCCTGAGTCTTTTTGCTGGAGCTGCGTGCTGATAAGGGGCCTTGAGCTACACCTTCCCCTCCAGGCGCCACCAGCCTGTCTGTGGTGAGCGCACCATGCCGTCCCAGAATATGTCAGCCTTCATTTGCAAAATATCAGACTGCTGTTTCCCTCCCGGAGCCAGTCTGCAGAGCAATACGTTCAATAACTTTTGCTCTTTTTGCTCCCAAAGCTAGGTCTCTTTTTGGAGTTGATGGTGCAATAAATGCGGAATCTGGTGCACACTCCAATGGAAAGAAAAGATATTGTTATTTAAAGGCCAAGTAACGGCTTAAAATTAGAGTTGCGAAGGCATTGAAAAACACCAGACTTCCCAGATGGCTTGGAGACAATTCACTTTGCACTCAGTCCGTTCAACGCTAAAAAAAAAATGCTTTGACTCTGTTTCTCCTCAGATTGAAAGTCGGTGCCTGCTTTAAACATATGTGCTTCTCTCTTTAAATTTAGCTCTGAGTCATGTTGTATTACATTAGGAATTCAGCAGGCAGGCACTTGGAAAGTGTACATCAATGCGTTTATTTTTAAATTATATAAAAATAAAAATATATATGTTTAAATATATTAGGCTGTATTTTTGCCCGATTTCAAAATGGTTGCTGTCCAGAACGCATTAGAGCAAAACAATAATAACGATGACAACGCCGTGATTCTGGAGCGCTGCCCACTTCTGAGGATCCCAGGGCACCTCGACAAATCCTGCGGCTCCTGGCACGCCCCTCCGCCCCACCCCCCACTAAGTGCAGAGTCCGCATCGAAACCTCCGCCTCCGTGGGACCGGCAGCTCCCTGAACAGCTGCAGGGCGGCCTAATTAAGAGCGTGTCTTCCGCCAGAGAGTCAGGTCCAGGGCAGAAGTCAGTGACAGGCAGGGACTGAGGCAGCTGGTCTGGAGGGACAGCTTTAGTTTAGCAGCTGAACTCGTGGGCTTTAGGGCTTGACAAAAACACTGCTGGGTTCGGATCCTGGCCCTGCCCCCTCGAATCCACGTGTCCTCAGGAAAGCGACTCAGTGTCCCCATCTGTGAAATGGATAATAATTCCCACTGCAAGGGTCGCTGGAGACACCAGTTGGTTCATTTAGTCATTCACCCAGCACAGATTTACTCGTATCAACGGGACAAACGTGGCGAATGAAATGCACAGAGCCACCCTGCCAGCCCTCCTGGTCTGGTGGGTAGAGAGACACGTAAGGAATAGTCAGGGCCGTTGTCGGTACGTCAGAATTAGGACAGGTGCAATGAGGGTGGGTCTGCCACACAGTTCCCGCCTGATATGAGGCTCAGGGGGGCTTCAGCGAAGTTAAGGAGTGTGAGCTGTTGGGTGTGGCCAGGGTGGTGAGTGTGTACTCATTAGTCCCTCTGCGGGGTTCCTGCGGCTGCTGTGACACATCACCACAAGCCTGGTGACTTAAAATGACACACGTGCACTCCCTTGCAGTTCCGGGGTTCGTAAATCTGACACGGGTCGCACTGGGCTGCCGTCCTGGGCCTGGGGGCCACAGGGCTGTGCTGCTTTCGGAGACTCGAGGGCAGAGTCTGTGAGCTGGCCCCTCCCTGCTCCTAGAGGTCACACCCACTCCTTGGCTGGGGGGCCCTTCCTCTGTGTTCAAAGCGCATCACTGTGGCCGCTGCTTCCATAGACACACCTCCTTTTTCCGCCTCTGATGTCCTGCCTCCCTCATAGAAGGACCTTTGTGATGACATTGGACCCCTCCCCGTATAATCCAGGATATTCTCCCTGTCTTGCGATCCTTCACTTAATCGCCTCTGCAAAGTCCCTCTTGCCATATCAGGCAATGTTACTGGCGGGTTTCAGGGGTGAGGGTGCAGACATGTTGGGGAGGCAGTGTTCTGTCTACCACATCCAGAAATATCAACATCCAAAACTAGGAGGTGCACACACAAAAAACGGAGAGAACAGAGGGTAGGAAACTGTCAAAGAAATCATGTACGGCGATCCCCCAGAACTCGAGGGCACACACCCCAGGATTTAAAGAGCCTTTGGAGTGCCCAGCATGGCCGCCTAGCAAAAGCGTCCAAAGTGAGAATGCCGTCCGTACTCAAAGGACCAGGGGTCAGGCGTTGAGCTTTTTACCACCGTCACGGGAAATTGGAACACAGGGTGCAGAGCCTTCCCAATCCCGAGGAAAATAATTCCCAACCATTAATTTATCGGTAGTCGTACCCATTAAGTGTAGGCATGGACAAATACAATTCGGACAGGCCTGCAAGGTCTCACCGAAGTTCCCTTCCAGGCACCCTTTCTCAAAAAGCTACAGGAGGATGTGCTTCATCAAAATGAGAGAGTAAAGCAAGAAAGTGGAAATCAGAGAATGCAGGAAACAGTTAATACCACGCGGGAGAGAGGCAAAGGCTACCCTGGATGAGGCGGTCCACAGGTGTGCCTGGGCCCACAGGTGTGCATCGGGCTGGGCCCAGCGATCTGCCTCGAGTGGGCCCAGGATGCAGGGCTCAGGGCAGAACGCTAACCTATAGGGCCCTGAGGTGGTTATTGTACCGACAAGAACTTTATAGTTACGGTTGGGAGTTTAGAGACATATCATAGTCAGAAAGCCAAGCAACCAAAAGCATCACTCACTCTGAGAAGCACAAAACTGTGCAGAGTGTACAGAACATCACCACAGGGCACTGGTGGTTGTGGCAAACCATCCTTACACACCTCACAGGACAGAGTCGGCGGTAGGGGGAGGGGGAGGAGAGGGGAAGTCTGTGCACACGCCAGTGTGTGCGCGCAATGCATATGTGCGTGCGTGCGTGCGTGTGCAAGAGCTAAATCCTCATTTTCTGTAGCAGAATGCCAATTAGATGGCGCCTGAAACAGGAAAAGTCAAGATCAAGTGGAAAGAGTTGAAGGTGGCTGCCTCTGGGGCAGAACATTAGGGGCAGCCAGTGGGGCGCTTTTAAGTCCAGTTGACTTTTTAAACTACGGACATGTGTTATGTGAAGGAAAAATTTAATTTAAAGAGAAGGGAAGGATATTCATGCTTTCTGGAAAAGATGGCAGGTGGGGGTCCTGGGAAAGCAGCCCCTCTGGTGGGTCAAGGTTCTCTCCAACGCCGGCCTCCTTAAAACACAGGAGGGAGGTGAGCTCAACAAAGGACCTCAAACCGGTGGGAGGTGCTGCGAGGCCATGAAGCCCCTACCCTCCGAGGGGGTCACGGCGGCTGCAGCTATGAGAGCGGAAGGGTGGCAGACAGGGCCCCGTGAGCCACAGGCACCTCCTGGCAAGCCTGGTGGCCATGGTGCAGGGGTCACCTTGGGAGTGACAAGGCTCCCTGGGACAGACCTGGGTGGGGAGGCAGAGAGGGAGAGCTGGAGGAGAGGAGGGCTAGGCCACGATTCCACCCCTGATACTCCTTGGGAATGTGAAGAAAATTCCCCTTGCTCCGCTGTCAGAGACATCCTCTGTCCCCTGCTGTCCTCACCTCTCTGCTCCAGGCTCCAGATCCGAGAAGACCTCAAGGGAGGGGACAGTCCAGGCAGGGGGGCTTGGGAAGCCAGAGGGAGTGTTTCCCTCCATCAGCAACAAAGTGCCTGTCTCCTAGGAGGGCTCCCTGGGATTCAAGACCCCAGACAGAGCCCCGGCACCGTGGAACTCCGCACCACCCATTAGAAAAGTGGCAAAGTGTTTAAACAACGGGGTCCCTTCTGGTCTGGGTGCAGGAGAATGGCATGTGACTCTTGTTGGTTCCCTCCACCACTTTTCTAAAATGGTCAGCGTCGCATCATGCTGGCTCTCATAAGTCACATTTGAGATGTGAAGTCTAAACATTGGAGCCAGGACTTTGAGGGCCTGACATCCTTAAAGGGACATGGAGGCCCCCAAACAGTGGACATTGCCGTCTTGAACCTGAGAAGGAATAAGCTTATTCCCCAAATTCTCCGTGGAGCTGAAACCGGTGTTTTCTGGAGCCACCTAGCCTTGCCAGTTGACAACAGGGTGTGAAAGGTGTGCAAGCAGGACAGGGAACTGGCCGTGGTCAAATGGGTTTGGAAAATTCTGGGTTAAAGAAGGGAAACAGGTGGGGATGCTAAAACCTTTGACATTTATTGTAAATATCCTAGAGAAAGTTGTACCTTTTGAAAGTTTGCAAGAAGCACCCCGCAGGATTAAAGTTCCATGGAACACACTCTGAGAAACACTGGCCAAGCATCCCAAGTGCCTGAGGACGTGGGAACCTGAGCGTCTGTCTGTAGGGTGCTCAGTCAGGACACGTGTCTGTGTTCTTTGTTCCTGGTCCACCACCCAGCAAAGCTGCTCCCAAATATTTGCAGGATGGACTCTGTCTTTTTCTCATGCACCAGCCACGTGGTTTCTGGTTCTCACACAAGGTATCTTTGTTTTGAAATGATTTCCTTAGACATGCAGAAGATCCTTGGGAAATAGGAGCTTAAGGGACCTGATTCTTCTGGGTCTTTCTGGATTTCTTGGACTTCTCTTTAATCGACCCCACCAGAAAAAAAAATATATCAAAATTTTTTTCCTTAAAGCCAAACCATTCTGAGAATCAGCATTGTTTGTTTCCATGCCTTAGTTCCCAAGAACCAAGACTTACAAATTTGTTAAGAAAAGTCCATCTATAAGAGTTTCAGAAATGGCCCTTTTACCTTTTCCAAAGGCCAAATACCACAAGGTCCCCTGGCAACAGACGCTTCTCATGCAGCCGGCGTGCCTTCAAGGTCACAGAAAGTCGCAGATGACGAAGGTAATCTCGTGAGTATCCCCTGGCTGATGCTATCCAAGGCCGTTGGCTTTGCACATCTGAGCCTGGTGACTCCTCGAATTCATCTATTCATCCATCTGTCTGACATATATTTAGTTAAACACCAGCTTTGAGTCAGGCGCTGAGCTAGATGCTTGGATACAGTAGTGAGCAAGAGAGCTGAGTTTCCACCCTGGTGGAGCTGACAATCCAACTTCATCTCGGATCTTAAATGACCACTTCCTGCAGGTCTGCCACGTGCGGTCAAGCAGCTCGGTCACTGACGAGGGCTCCGGGCCAAGGGGGTGCGTGGGAGCTGAAATCTACCCTGCGGTCCGTTCACCTGGTTAGCGTGGTTTGCAGCTGCACCTAGCTGGAGGGGCACCTTGTTCTGCATCGCACGCAGGTGCTGCTGTGTGGGTTGATGGCTCCAACCTCCAGGAGGTTATGGGCTTTAGAGGCTGGTGAGTAGGCCCCGTGTTAATGATTTCCGGGTTTATTATCATTAGAGTCTTCAAGCCCCAGAGCTGAGCTGAGTGACTGTGAGACCCACACAGAAGACAGGAGGTCTGCATTGGCTCACCTGAGGGGTAACGAAGGAGTAAAGTTTCACTGGTTAGGTTAGAACTGATGCCGATTTTTCCCAAAACTAGGCCCATGACCCCTAGCCTTCCTCTGTGGAACTGGGGCTCTCAGCCTTCGGCACCCAGCTTTGTAAATAGAATTGTCCCCTCCCCTCTGCACACTCACCCCGAATCTTCACCCCATCCCGAATAGCTCAGGGGGACATAGCAGCAATCCACAAAGGCCCCCCAGAAATTTCCACTGCTCGGCTTCAAGGTCTTCTCACTCTGGGTTGGTGGGGGCATCCCCTTCACAAGCAGGACCACAGTGTTGGAGGAGCTGTTGAAGGTGGATGGGGAAATGCAGTGAACCTTTTCACTTCCGAAGGGTGTTCTCTGTTCAGGTGGGAGACTGTGGCTGTGTGAGCGGCCCGGCTCAGTGCCTCTCACGTTTTAATGTGTAAATGAATCACCTCAGTGCCTATGGAAATGAACCATGATTCAGCAGGTGCCTTGCTAACAAGTGCCCGGTGAACATCGATGCAGCGGACCCCTAAGTTGCCAGGCCACAGAGCCGTGCTCGGGCCACAGGGTCACAAAAGCGCAAGTCCTGCTTCTGCCAGTCACTCCTGCGGGACCTCCGTGAGTCGTTTAGCTTCCCTGGGTGTCAGCTTTTCCCCTGGAAAGCAGGCAGATGAATACCCGTTTCTTTGCACTGTTAGGATCCCACGAGAGGAATCCTGCCTAGCAGCAAGGCGTCAGGCTCCTTGGAAGCACTCACTCCATGTGGGCATAAACACTACCCCCCGCCCCGACTTTTTAAAAAGGAATATCAGAAAAGCAGAGATTGTTAAACAAAACCTTGGTTGTCACATTTACCTGGTTTTTGTCACAGTCTAAAACCCGGGGGCCCACAACCTTTTTGTCTCATCCCAATGCTGGCACGCGGTAAGTGTTCAGTAAACTGTTGCTGAGGAAGTGACTGAGGCTTCTGGCAGATGGGGGCCCCCTCCCCACAGCAGTGAAACTGGAATGTGCAGGAGGGGGTAGCAACCAGATGAGAGAAGCTCCAAGACCCTGATACATCCCCCAAGGGGACAACCCTTCTTCCCATTTAGGGATCAATAGTCCTAAGGAACCTCCAGAAAACTTCCTTTTGCCTTCTCTAACATAATTCATTATTCAGTACTGTTCTTTCATGTAAGCCCCAAGACAGGAGGAGCACTTCCAGGGCAGCTTGGGAGCCATTCATTGTCAGCTGTGCCAGAAAGAAGGGTCACCCTCCCTGGGTCCCTGCCTGCGAGGCCTCCCAGTTCCTTGATCTCCTCCCTGGGCGGAATGCAACACTCTCTGTAGGGTTGGCAGGTCTTTGGCTAAAGGCACACCTTGTCACCTTTGCAACCTGCTGTCACCAGCATCATCTCGCAGGCGCTCTGCCCCGCCCTGCCCAGCTGGGTCTCGGTGGCCCTCTGCCCGGGCGGGCGGGAGGGTTCCAAGCCTTTGAGGCACTCTCTGAGCCAAACTGAGCCGTCTCCGCCTGGCCTTTCATTTTCTTTCTCTGTGGGTAAATCGTGTTGACAGCGACAGAAACCAAATGTTTCCCTGCGTCGTGCAGAACTGTGTGGCCCATGAGGTTCCTTTCCGTGTTGTTTTCACCACGGCTGCGACAAGCGCAGTTGTCAGGAGGAAAACCTCAAAACACTGCGAGGAAATGGCAAACACCGCGTCCCAGCCATGTGTCATCATGAGACTGACGACTCACTCGGGCAGCCCCGCCGCAGCGACAGAGCCCAGTGTGCCTAGCTCTGTGCAGCCCGGGGCAGGCTCCGGGACAGGGACCTGTCTGCCACAGCCCTGGGCAGATGGAGCCCAAACCCAGGTGAGAGCTGGCCGGGGG